>VZRZ01006012.1:1026400-1089386 GCA_013398175.1 Climacteris rufus | reverse complement strand
CCCCCCCAAAAAAAAAAAGAAAATAAACCACCAAAGAGCAAAAAACAAAGTGCTCAGTCAAAGTTCAGGTGAGTCTGAGTTAATTTATTGATTTGGGTGGACCTGGAAGCTTGGCAAGGTCTTTGGTTTGAGTTGAAACTAAGCCAAACTTCAGGTTTTACTGTGCAGTAATTCTGGCAGTCAGAAAAAATACACGGGGAGACAAACCTCCCATTGTGAGGCCACACAAACCTGTCCCTAAAAAGCTGTATTTGGCTAAAGGCAAGAGCATGATGTGCCACAGTTTCTCCTTTTCCCCATTTCTGTGGCTGAAGCATCTGAAGATTTGCTCTCTGCTCTCAGCATGGCCTGTGCTGCCACCCAGTCTGCTCTCTAGGACGTGGCCACGTTAGCCCTGGCCCAAGCTATTGCCAACTATGAAGAACTTCCAGCACTTCTGCTACTGTCAGCACCAGTGGAGAAACTGTAAGGGAATGTCAGGGACCAGCATCCTGTTCATCCTTAGGTAGCCCCAGTCAGGCTCCAGGGAGCACCCACTGATTCAGCCCCTGGGAGGCTAAGCAGGCCTTGGGATGGGCATAGATCTGTGCTGACTTTGAGCATGAGTCAGATTTCATTGCCTGTGAGGTCAGTTTTTGTGGCTTTGGTATGTGTTTTTCAGACTTTTTATTCTGTAAATATTTTATTACTCTAACAGAAGTCTGAGCGTGTAGTTGTATTTTTTGCTGGATCTGGGCATGCTTTCCAGAAACCTGGTTATCAAGGCAACATGGGTTTTGGAATGCAGAACATCAGAACTACCAAACATGTCCTGGAACAGAGAATCATTATGTATTATTGTGCTTTTTTTATTTTATAAACTACTTTTTTTTTGTTGAGCTGTATGGTACTTAATCAAACTCAGGGCAAAAGGTAAAGCATTGATCACACATTACTGATCATGTCATCTGCTGATGTTTCCTGAGATTTCATTTCTGCATACTAATAAAGCCCACTTGGAATTAGCATGCTGGAGAGGATGCGAGATAGGTTCAGCACATTCATGTTTGGAAAGAATAGCAAAATGTCTTATTGTCAGGAAAGCCCACTGTGGAGCAGGAGTCAGAGGCTGCTACATTTGCTATTCTGTATGTGTAATAAGTAGCTGGTTAGGTATGTTACAACTGAAATGTGAAATGCCAGTTTTTATTAGTGAAAGAGATAGTGCAGGAGGAGTGATGAGGAGTGGCTGGGTGGGTGTCTAGGGTGGCTGATATGGGTGCTGCTCCTCGGAACAAGAATCCAACTGAGGGATGTGCACTGGCTGCAGAATTTGCAATTTGGAGGGGGAGAGGGAAACAGATTTAAACCTTGTGATAGAGAGGGAAGGACATTAGAAGAGTTCTTAAGTCAGAAATAAAGGATATAATTCACAGCCCATTGAAATCAGTGGGCATTATCTCATCTCAGTGGGCACTGGATTATGCCTCAAAAGGGTTGAAGCAACACAGTGTTACTCAAGCAAATTTCCATTAGTAGCAGGGTATGAGAGCTGCGGTGTTCAAAATGAGAGTGTTTTAGAGTGAGCCAAAGCACAGCCACAGCCATGTGATCTTGGTCAGTCTCCTTCAGTTCATCTCAGCTTGCTCAGAGCTCAGAGCAAACCGTGCCAGTTCTGACAGGACCCAGCATGGACTGAGCACAGAGGTGGTCCTGCCCAACTGTTTCTTGGAACTGAGAATGGCCCAAATGATTCTCAGTCTTTAAAATTGGAATTTGTTAGAAAACCAAAGAGATACATGGCAACAGGGAAGTGCTTTCAGTAGATAAAACTCAGATGTGCCTGGTGAGAGATTCAGTGAAAGGCTTGCAGGCAAACTTACCCTGAGCCTGCTCTGTCCTTGCTGAGGACAAAAAACTGAGCCCTTTCCTCCATCATTGTTTTGGGTTTTTTTTTATTTTTTTTTGTTTCTGAACATCCATTTTGTTTCTGGATTGGAAAAATTCTGACATCTCTTTGGAGAGACCTTTGCAGACCTTTTGATCCCTCAGGAAGTTCTGGTCTTCTAATGACTTTTCCAGGCACTTCTGGGGCTGGGTCTACAGTCCCATCTGAGTTTGCTAGGAGCAGTCTTAGTCTTTACTTGTGCTCAAGGTTTTTTTGCATCTTGGGTCTTTTTGTTTCACAGCCTAGCCTGCGCTGTACTCCAGAAGGGTCTCCAAAGACATGTATTCTTCAGTGCTCTTCAGTAAGGGTTACTGTCATCCCCTCCTCCAGGCAGCTCCTCTTGACCCAAACTACCACAGGGAGCAGTAAGTAGTTTGGGCTTTTTCTCCCCAGCCAATCTTTTGAGCAGAATTTGCTTTGCACAGTGACTGTCACTTGTGAACAAACAAATCATACATAAGCCTCAGCCTGGGCTGTCCAGTAGGTACATGTGTGAGGTCTGTGTTGGGTAACCCAAAGTATGTGTGACAGGCAGTGGAGAAGTAGAACGTTGTGTTCCTGTACACTCTGTGACAGGACACACCTTACCAGCACAGGCAGGTGTGTGTAGAGCTGTTTGTCAGTAGAACACAGGGATGTGCTCTTCCTGTATTAAAAATTACCTTGGTATCATGATGGGAAGCGTAGAGCCAGCTTAGTGATAATTCCCTGTGGTGGTTTTGTTTCTGTATTGCAATAGCCAATAGATTCCACACCCAGCTGTGCCATTACTGGGTGTCATCTGCATATAAGTGTCTTGCAACAGGTGATAGATGTTGTTGATCCTAATATCTTTCAAATGTGGAAGCTACAGAAATGGAGTATCTATGAGAAATGATCTGTGGTGAAGTTTCATTTGTTACAAGCTAGATTGTTTCCTTTTCTGCTCTGGGGAAGTTTATGATGGTTGCCATGTGTCTTTAATGCATGCTGTGTGTACAAGCATATATACAGCACTGTTGCTGACCAACAGAACACTGCTAAGAGCAATGAAAAAACGCAATTTCTCTGAGATCTGTTAAGTAGTGTCTATGCCAGATCTGCCTGCAAGAGTTGCCCGTAGCCAGTTGCCATCTCAGAGTAATGTGTGCACCACTGTGTACCATTGCCCTTGGAGCTTGCAGAGCAGCCTTACATTTACTTCTCACTGTTCTCATTTCAAAAGCAGGGTTTTTGCAAGTGGTACAGAGATAACAAAATACAATTGCTTGCTGATCTCAGGTCAGCATTCTTAGGAGAACTGCTGTGATGAGTCAGCAATCTGAGGACAGATAACATCCTTGGATCAGAGACCAGGCTGGGCATGGAGTAATACAGTAATCCTAATTGCAATCTGTGCCATTTTCTGACAAGTTACAAAATTGTCTGCTCTTGAATATGTCATCATATAGGGCTTGTATGACTCACAGCTAAGATATTAAGCATGGGATGCATGTATAGCTGGTGCTGAAAGTGCGATTTGCTTATGTGAACTTGTAGATTTGCTTCCAGATCAGATAAAAACAAATGAGCAATGACCTTTTGAGGATGTAGGGAGGGAGAAATGAGTCTCACTAGGCTGCATCACTTTCTAAGAGAAAGAAAATAATGAGCTTGAGCTGAAATAAATTATTTTCACAACTATCCTGGAGTAAGTATGCAGAGAGAGTGCACAAAGTTGGAGCTCCAGCACTGCCAGTGCTCTGACAGCTAATATGACTAAATGAGATCAGCTCCCACCTATCAGAACACCAGAAAGGGTTCAGGGGTTGCTTAAGCTAAAACAAATGGCAAAGAAATGAAGTACAGGAGCTTTCTTCTTCTGAGGTGTGGTAGGCACAGAAATCCCATCATTTTCTAATAGCATTTTACACACACCTCTCCCTCACCATTTTGCAACTCACTTGAACTTTTCATATAGTTCAAAAAATGCCCTTTTTGGTTGTCTTGGGTGGGCCGTCCATCTGATTTAGTTTACTGCATGCAAGTTAGTCAAAAGAATCAGGACAGATTGTGCATGGTATTTTCAGCAGATACTTAGTTTCCTCTATGTATATGTTGCTATATTTCTTTTGAAGGAAATAGTTAAAAAAAAAAAGGGTTTCAGCTCTAAAAGTCTGAGAAGATAATCCACAGGTTTCTCTGTCTTTAATCATTCAGTGTGATCATAAATTTTTCACTGAAAAATAGGGAGAAATTAATATTGTTTTACAGATGGGTTCAAGAATGTGTTAAGTATTCAAGAGGTTTCAAATGAGATCTAATACATTTAAATGCAATTTATCTGTATCTTTCTGGTCTGCACTGAACAGCACATTGACCTGTTCTTCATATAGCCTTGCAGTTGAATTAGCAACCATGGGATAAATCCATACGAAAAGGTGAAACAATTAGATCCTATTCAAATAGCATGATTTGCATTGCAGTAAGATTCACAAGTTGCCTCATACGTAGAAACTTTCAGCTGTGTTTCTTCATGTATTTTTAGTCCTTGAAAATCCTTTGGTTACAGCTCAGATTTCTCTATAAGTAGCAAAATGAGTGCAGTCATTCCGGTTGCCTGTGTACTCTCCTTTCTTGGAGGACACATCCTTGTCCTATAACTCTTCTCTGCTTGCCAGGCCTAGACACGGTGGCTCTGCTGAGAGGCTGTCACTACAAATTGTCATTGACTTCAGCAGAGGGAATGATTTCCCCCCTCTTTGTCATTTCCATAATGGGATTACAAAGATGCACAGAGTTGCAGTGTTCCAGGAGACTGGGTAGCTGGACTAGTGTCAGGGCCCTCCATGGGTATGCTGTGAGCTTTGTTTTAGTAATTGCCGAAGTATTTTTAATTAGGACAGAGCACCATATTCCTGTGAAACCACAGAAAACTTCTTGAGGGTGTAATGGGTTTCAGCTGATGTCTGGTGGTTATTCTTACTCAGTCCTTCTAGTCTGGGAAGCAAAATTTGCAAAGGATTGTGGTATCTCTAGTTTTATATAGTTAGAACATCTCTGTGCAAAAAATTAATAATTTATGTTAATAAGAGTTACTTAACACCATTTCTTTTAATTTTTCTTTTGGAAAGGAAAAGTGTAAGAGGTCCACAGACCAAACTATAGGGGCTGCTGATTTTGCTGAACTATTTTGACCTCACTTAATTGGCTGTGGGTGAGAACAGAAAAGTGTGTAGACAGCACATCCAGTGTTTGGTTTGCTCTGATGCTTCTTTTAGGGCTCTTTAATTGTTTTGCAGAGAAAAGGTCCCTTATGACAAAAAGTCTTTAATTGTCAAAAGAACCCTTGGCATAGGAACTGATGAACTGGATGCCACAACTGCTTGTCTGAGATGGCCAGGTCCCCTCAGAAATGAAGGTTTAAGTCAGCCTTCTCCCCATAAAGTCACATCAGCCCATCAGCTGAGAACAGCATGTGAGTTCAGTGTTCTGGATGGGCCAAACCTTTTTCCCTTTCCTCCCTCACTGCAGCACAGCTCAAGGCCCACCTGTCCCCAGGGAAGTTGCCCTTTTACTTTCAGTAATGCTGCTTTGACTCAAGACACTCCTAAACTCTGAGTGCTTTAGTACTGCCTGGTTTGGGGACACAGTGCAGAAATCATGTGTTTCAACAAATAATTACATGAGTACCATCACAGAGATGAGAGATATGGCTGACTTAGAGATATGAGGGTGATATTTTTGTTCAACTGACCTTTGAGGGAAAAGCAGTCCCTGTGGTGCATGTCTGACATACTTGGACTGCCTATATCTACCCTGTGCTAGAGAAGTCAGAATCAGCTTATATATAGTGTATAGTTTACACAAACATAAAATGGTGTGCTTAGGACAGAAAACCTACACCTATAGGACACCGGTCCGCCTGCAGGACAGAAAAACAGGGCCCAGGGTCTGAGCTCACTCCAACTGCTATCCACATTTGGCAGAATAGGGCACCATTTCCTGTCTATCTGAAAGTGATGGAAAGGCACCCCTTGTCCCAGAACACACACACACACGTGCTGCATTTCAAATGGGAGGATGAGTTGTCTCAGTAAAAATGAAACACATAAGAATTGCCAGTCCCATGCCAGCAGCCTTTCAGAAGTGCCCTGTTGCTATCTGTAGTCATTGCACTTGGTCTGAATGTGGCAGAGCTGCCAAAACCTCGGAGGAACTCTATCAGCATCCTACCGGTGTTGTCAGGATTTCATTGTGATCAGATTTTATTAAAGCAGCGCCTCCTGCATTTGTTTCCCTAAATGTTTTACTACTCAAAGTAATAAACACAGATGGATGTTCTGGACTCTCTTGTAAAGAACAAAAAAAAAGCCCCTGTACAATAAAAATCCCTGTTTTAAACAGAGAAACTATAAAATGGCTCTACTTCCCAAGAATTATTTAATGGAAATGAGGAGAGCATAAGATGAGCTATATTGGAAAAGCAATAACAGCCAAGTTGCTGTACATGACATCTAATTCTGTATCAATTGATTTACCTCTTATTGATATACTATGGTATTTATATAACATGTCCCCAAAAATGAAACATTAGGTATGGCAAACTGCTCCTCCTTGCTGAACACCAGTGCCGTGAGTCTGTGCTCATTTGATTACCTTGCTAATAGCGTAGTCTAAGCTGAATTTTTTATCCTTAATTTGGGAGTACCTGTAAACAATTAGGGTTGTCTGCATAGCTGGCTACTGAGCCTGGCAGCACATGGCAGAAGCTTTGTGGAGAAGCTGTGATAAACCTTGTATTGTTTGAGGGGACTGTGTTTCAATTTGTTGTGTGCCTTTCAAGTAGGGGCATCAAGGGGCCCTTTCTCTTGGCCTTGCTCTCCCTGAAGTTGCTGGAAGTTTTTAGGTCACCACTGGAAACAACTGCTAAACGTCTTTCATCCTTCCCCTGTAAATGGCAGATAGGAACTGCATGGCTGAGGGGAGTTTTGGTACTGGGTTAGTGGTGAAAATATTAGTCTGGTCCTTTGGAACTGACAAGTCATTTCTGTGCAACAGCTTTCCAGCAGGTTTTGGTCTCATTCCGGTATCTAATGGATAAAGAAATCCTGCTAAGTGCTACCAGACAGGTTCTTCTCTTGGCAGTCAGAGCAAAGAAGCAGAGGTTGAAAGAGAGTGAACAAGCATGAAGCTCAAATCTCTCTCTGTGCTGGGTTATCGTGAAGGTGAAGCTAAGGCACAATACAAGGCAGCATGGGGTTACCAGCTATTCTGCTTTGCAAATAAACAGTGACATCTACTTATCACCCTGTCCCACTGACATCCCTCACTCCTAGCAGGGTCACTGGCTGTTTAAATGTAAGAAATTTTGTGGGTTGTTGTTCTCTCACATATTCCCCCCTGTGTTACAAGAGTACTCAAAGTCATTTTCCCTACAAGCTGAAGTTTCATGCTCTCAGCAGAGGCAGATGCAGTTCTGCTTTAAATGCACAGCATGTCCAGTCAGGGGACTTTGACCGTACCACTTGTGCACATCACCTTCCCTTTGCATGACTGTACACTTTAGAAACTTACTTTTTGCTAATCCAAACTTTTTGCTGCATAACATTTGCTAAACATTTTGCTGCATAACATGCATAACATTTTTTTTTCATTTTTTAGAAAAACAATTAGTTGAAAATATCAGTGAAACATGTCACTGGCCCCGTGCAGAGGCCAAAATTTGATGCAAGGAACACAAAGCAGCTTTCAGGGTGGCACTCAACTTTTCTCATGCAGATTTTTTCCTTATCTGGTGTAAAAATTGCAGTCCTTGTCTGCTGTCCCTCTACATCTGTACATCTTTCATTTCCTTTCAGGCACCAGACACATCTCACCATGCCTTTACATACACCTTTCCCACTCAATTTCCCACTGAATTTCTGCCTCTGTATCTCCATTAGGTACACTGACAAATATAAAAATTGACTTTTTTTTTTTTTAACAGGGATTACTCAAAGCTGATCTGAACAATATTAAATCAGTCCAATTGTCTCTAATTAGGGCTGTGTTTTCTAACTGAATAGCTATTTTAATCCACTACTTAGTGTGGGTTCAGTTGTACTTGTGTAAGTTTAATCTTTACCCTGCAGGAATAAGCAACACTTCTATTATTTTCTTCTTTTTTAAATATACCAATAGAGGGAGATACATAGCTCTGACTTTATGGATGTATTGAGGCAGCCCAGGAGGTGTGTATGTATAAGGCTGAGATTCACAAAGGCAACTAAATATCAAAGATTTCGATAGAAGCCCAATGCCTAAATGCTGAGGTAGAATCAAAATCATCTGTAAATGCTTCTGATCTTGTGCAGCACCTGAAAAGTTGTGAAAATCACCAGGAGTGAGAAACAATTGAGGTTTAGATGGTTTCAGAAAATTATTACAAAGACACTTTATGTATCCTTTTTCTATCAACGGCACACATGCTTTGTGCTCTGCAGCATGTCATCAAATGCTTCAGTTAATTACTCAGTAATTATAACACTGTTGAATGGCTACACTGTGGCAACCGTATAATTATGGAGCATAAAGTACTGAGCAGTTGCAAGGCTGAGCATATTGACTGATTACAATAAATCCCCTGCTTATTGTTGATATTTTTCACCTGCTTAACAATTGTAATGTTTGCCTATCATACCGTCAAACTCAGAGCAGTCTATGAAGTGTTAGTAGCAGAAGTTAATTAAACTTGAAAGCAGGAAGTCTGAAATACTGAAATGGTAGTGTCTGATGACAAATGGGTGTTGAAACACAAAACCTGGAAACGGCCCTTCACAGCTGCCAGGGCACAGCATTCCTCTCACACCCATTGTGTAACTCCCTCACTGAAAGACGGAAAAGGAGAAAAGAGGTCACTGATGTTTTAAAAATACAGTGCGGTGAGTCAAAGTCTCAGGGCAACTCACAGAGATGGAGAGGGAGTTCAGCTTGCGTGTGCTTCCAGGCTTCCAGCATCACCGGGGGAGAAGCCACTGGAAGAGCCGCTGGAAGTGCTGGCAGCTAATGAGCCCTGCAGGGACTGCCCGGCCCGCGGGGCTGCCGAGCTCCGCCTGCCCCCGCACCAGCGCCTCTCCCGCCCGGCCTGGCAGCAACAGAGGATGCACAGCTGGAGCAGGTTATACTGCCCAAACAGTCTCTTACATCACAGGAAATGTCATGTAACCATCGTAGGGCAGTTGCCTGGGCTGCTTAATGCTTGCTGGTACAAAGTATAACCGAAGATCTTCACCTACCTTTTTCATGTTTGAAGAAAGACACAAACACGCAAAAATACAGTGCTGGGACAAAATACTTTTCTTCTTGTGCTTTCCACAAATCATTTTTTCTGGCCCATCAAAATACATCGATGTTTAGGATCTGGGAAAGTGTATCCTAAGTTGTCACTCTCATTCATATCTTGCACTGTAGCCAAGAACAAGATACAAAGCTGTTCAGCAAAACACACTAATTCATTAAAACTCACTGAAAGCCTTGCTTGCTCATGCTGCTACAAGTAATTCTTGCTGTGTTCTCAGATCAGAATGGCAAAGCAGGAAATGTCTGATCAAAGAGTTTTCCACTTCATGTTTAGGAAAGTGAGTCACTCCACACTGCTGTGGTTCTTGTTCCCTTCCAAAGCCGCCTGCCGTACAAATGTGCGCTCGGAGGAAGGCTCTGTGATTGTCAGCTGCAGAGCATTGAAATGCTGCATAGCCAACTTTTCACTTCCAAGTGAGCAGGAAGTCTTTCCACAAAGCCAAACCTTTCTTAAAACCTACTGCTAGTTCCTTGCTTGTGAACAGAGGCTGACTCTTGGATGAGCCTTGCCTTTCTCTAGATTTAAGGGCTCTGAAAGTTGACAAGAAGCCTAAAGGGTCTGTGTGAGCATTTAGCATAAAAGGACTCACAGTACACTTTAGAACTTCTGTAATTATTGTTGGTGTTCATTGTCAAAAAGAATAAAGTGTTTTAGCAAAATGTGGTGAATTAATGCCATATGGAAGACTGCAACAATTGCTGAATCTGGCTCTGGACTACACTAGAAAGGAGATAATTGCTGGTGCAATTACACAGAGTTTTAGACAGTGGTCTATCTGACCCATGGTCATTTTTATGCCCATACTAAAATGTCAATAATATCCTGCGATAGAATGTCACCCTGTTCTCCTCTCCAAATCCTCTCAGCATTGTTACATCTGATAATGCATCTGCAGTCTGCACATTTTTCTCAGAGTGTTTGTTTTGGAAATGTTCCATTCCTCAGCCATCATATAAACTTCAGCTTAAGTGATAGCCTGGACCTGGAAGAGTTTCAGGACACAACAAGGGAGGGTGTTTACTGATTTTCGATGTCTGTTGAGAATGATAGACTGGTAGACTCTTCTGTGGATGATATATGTAAAGTGTGTGGCTGTTTGCCAGTATATTCAGTATATATAAAAAAGCAAGTTACTAAAAAGGGGACTCCAGAGAGACAGAAAGACTCTTTAGACTTTTTTTCTGCCATAATTCTGGTCTCTCCTTTATCTTTTCATTGTTTCTGAATTCAGTTAAGTCTCTTCTATTGTAACTGGGCCTAATTGTGGCCAATCTGTCATTAATTTTCTGAGATATTTGTGCATCTTTGTGCTTTTTTACTCATTCAAGGCAGCATTTCCTTTGACATTTCAAACAATTTTTCCTTAGGATAATTTTATTACATTCATTTTTTTTATGTCCACAGGCTCTCACCAGACAGAGGATTGGCTCTGTTCTCTTCAGTGTGTCTCAAGGAAATGCGACTCATGGCTTTTAACACTCCTTTTGTTTTGTGAAGATGATACTTGTAGAATATTGTCAAGATGAGCCCAGTTTATCAGATGGAACATCAGAAAGTATGAACAGGTCTCTACCATTCTTGTGCCTTCAGATTTTGAGCACTTCAGAACGGCTAATATGAATCTTGGTCATCCTCCTTCCAAACCCTTTCTGATCCTTAGCAGCTCTTGCAAACACAAGTCTCAGACAATTTCTCTAGTTTTGGGAGCACGGATTTATAGGCAGAAAACATTCATGCTTTGATTTCGCAGAAGGAGGTGCAGGGAGATGTGTTTCAGATCATGGGACACAGTGGAAAATTCTGTGTTGCAACGTTGCACAGACCCATGTGGGTTGCTGGAGATAGTGGCTTCATTGAGTATGAGGTCAAGTCACACTTGGAAAGCACCACGGAATAGTATGGGGTCAGTCTAGCACTGCTGCAGCAAGTAGGAGCTCTGTAGTTTATTCCTATACCATGCAGAAGCAATAATAACACTAGACCAAAACACTGCTTCTGGTTCCCCTTCCATGAAATGTATCGGTCAAGTGTTGTTATGAACTCTGAGAAGTTCAGAAGTCTGAACTTTTGCTAATTGTAGAATTCAGAGAAGGCTGTTCTCATCAAGAAAGGAGCCAGAGGTGTATGTGATGTAAATCTGCACTTCCATTGATTTCAGGAGAACCAAATAGACTTGTGCTGCATCAAGAAATCTGATGGGAAATGATCAACAAATGGTGGGGAATTAATCATTTTAACCCCTAAAAAGCCATATCAGCATGCAAAATTCTCAGTGAAACCTATGCAAACCATAAGCACATAGCTTTGAGTGAATGGCTGAGGGGTAACTGTGAAAATGTATCCTTAAGTGTCAGAAAGGTGCTATGTAGTTCTGCTGTGGGTGCTGGAAGTTCAGCTGCTCTTCACTCAGGTCCTTTTTGCAGCAAGGGTGCAGTTCTGGGGAGCAAGAGGAGCCAGACCAGAGGAACATGGTTCTTTCCAGGTCAGGAGAGGATTGATTTTCTTTGTAAAGACCTTTTCCTTTAACGGTGCCAAGGATCATTTGCTAATTTAAGAGAACATTTCCCTCTTTGAAAGGAAACAAACAGCAGCTCTGTTTCATCCATACCAAGAGGCATGGTGGTGTGCAGGGGTAGCCAGGTGACAAACAGGCAGCCTGTGCCTGAGCATCCCCATTGTTCAAGGCGTGTGGAGCTGAGCCCTGTCGGAGCTGCAGAAGGCAAATGTTTGTTGCACATGCTCCGTTAGTCCCATTATCGGCTCCGTAATGAGCACGCGGAAAGGAGCTGCTTTGTGGCATAGCTGCTAACACTAACTCACAGTGTCATTCATGAAGGAAATTTAATCCTGTGCTTGCAATTTAGTTCAGAATTACCCATTAATCATTCTTTTCCTGCACAGATATTGTTTCTGCGCTCAGTGTGGCTGCAGGCGCTGGGCTCGGCCGGGCAGTGGCTGTGCTGGGGCTCAGAGCTGAACAGAGCCAGCCATTCCCTTAGTCCGAATGCACTGGTCTATCAAACAAGCTGATAATGCTGCAGAAAAACACGTCTCTCCCGAGTCTGTACCTAATGTGAATTAACTCACAGCCTTGCCCCAGCCACTGCTCCCGGGGTGGAGGCATTCAGCTCCTGACAACTGGCTCTGGGTGGCACCAGGCCAGGGACTCCCCATCCAGGCCAAGGCCCAGAGATATGAGCAGAGGTGCTTCTTTCAGGGCAGGACAGGTAAAGCTGGTAATGAAAAAAAGCAGTTTTTTGGTCTCCCTTGCTTCAGGCAGCAATGATAGGAGTTGATTTACCCTGATCTCACATGCACAGAGCACTGGCACAGGGACATATTTGCCTTCACACGTGTCAGGGGCTACCAGGGAACTCACTGGGCTGAACCAGGTCTGGTGTGGAAATTCCAAGCCAGCTTCACCTGCTGGGAGCTGTGTGCAGCAAGGACTCCAGCCTGGAGGGTTTTACCAGCTTCTGCCCACTTGGAAGTGGCTGACTGAGGAGGTATAATGTTCTAGCAGCGTGGATTTTCTTTTATTTTAGCAATGAACAGAATTTCTGAGGTATGAAAATAAAACTGGGGATAAGTAATCTTTTAAAAGTCACCATTTTTTGTTTTTTTAAAAATACCTTTTCAAATTTATTTTTTGGTGAAATACTTTTTGTGAGAACATAAACCTCTGCTAACAAATGCTGTGGGTTTTTATTTACCTGGAGTCTTAAATTTTTTCATAGAAAAAAATGGCATAAAATGAAATCTCAAATTATTTTGTTTTGAACTGATCATATTTTCTCAGCTTTTCCTTTGTCTTATCTTTGTTTTTTGTTCACATGCTTTCCTCTTTAGTGACTCTTTCCTTAAATTCACTCTGTGTTTGTATTAGGTTTTTGCCTGCAGTTGGCACAGAGCAAGCAGAGCTGGTTCTCTGACCTGCACAGTGACTTTTAAATGCAAGGGTATTCTTTAATGAGACTTATGCCTGCCCAGTGACCCATCTGTACTCTGACTGAGCTGGTACTACAGGGCCTTAGGGCAATGATGAAATAGGCATAGGATGCTAATCCTCATCCCCTGCCACTTTTCACCATGTGCTTGCCAGATAAAATCCAAACCCAGCTCTTTTCTGCCCTAATATTCAAACAAAATAGCTCTGCTGCAATTGTATGGCTCTGTTTTTGCATTTTCCTTCCTAATAAAGCAGAAATGGGAGCCATACTTCCCTTTAAATGTGTTCTAAGTTTGATACTCTTCAAACACTTTTTACTAACTAATGATAAAATCTGTGGATTTGCTTCTGTCAGGAGGATCTAAGCTACCTAAATGATGACCAAAAGATACACAAGAGAAACTGCTGTCATCCTCCGTGGTTTTCCTTTTGTTCTTTAAATTTGCAAAATTTTTCTTCAAATTTCTACAGATGAAAACAATATCAAACTGTTTGAGACACAACAGTGTGAAAAGCAGAGCCTCTTACAATGGGAAAGGGGAAAAAACATAATAGATGACTGGGCTGCCTTCTTTCATTTTTTGACCTTTAATTGAAAGATTGAAGATAAGTAGTTCCAGGGAGAAAGCAAAAGGCTGATTCACTTACCCTGTAGCTTTGAGTGAAAAAGCTTCCTGGAAGCCTTACTATATATTATGAATCATCCTCTTGTCATTCCAAGAAGTTCATAGACAAGTAAAATGTTAGAAATGGATTGGTAGTGGAGTGATGGGCAGTAAGGCCTAAGTGAAAGGTTAAAGGTCTCAAGATAATACATTCAGGCATCCCTCAGGACATTTTTGTAAAACTGATGTTTCTGGCCTCAGGAATCCTTGTCTCAATGTATTAGGATTCACTGCTCTCTTAGAATAATGTCGTTTTGAAAAGTTCACTTGCTCTATATGAAGTTTTAAAAATGAAGACTGAGTTTTCTTTTTCGTTCAAGGAAATCAGATGGAGTCATCACTGTTTTATGCTTATGGGACTGTAGAGCATGTGGGGTTGACTGACTACCAATGTGCCATTTCAAACCCTGTGACATAAGTGAGAGTAGATATGAAACAGATATGATCACAGTAAGCACAAAGGAATCAATTATTAAATCCTTGAGGGTGGTACAGTGTACTATTATAGGTGGAAGAGAATAAGCTTTTGCATTTCAGGAGACAGAACAGGGGTAAGAAGAGTAACAAATCCTCTGTTTGGGATGGGGATCAAGTGTTTCACAGTATGGCAAGAATTCAATTGACCTTGAAAGTACGTGAGCCCCTTATTCTTTTTCAGAACCACATCCTCTCAGGATGCTTATTAGGACACCTAATCCTCACTGTTGACGTAAGAGTTTGTTATATATTCTTTCTAAAATATAACTTTTAAGATATGTTTTTAATCAAGGTAATAGCTCAGTGACCATTTCTTAAGCTGACTACTGAAAAATTGTGTGTTAGAGAACCAATGTTCCTATATTCAATCAATGTTCCTATATTCAATCCTTTTCTGGCCTCATATGAGTGCAAATTGAGGAATGCTGCATTTTCTATAGCTGTTCACTTTTAAAGAGAGATGACAGGGGATGAACACTCATTTTGCTGAGCTGTAATCTCTTCCATCATACACATTTGACCAATGTACAGTGCTTCCAAACCTCCACATGGACAGTCCCCCTAGCCCTAGCATTCTGCAATGAGAGATGAGAAAGAACTACTGCATTGTTACTAGTTATTCAAAGGGCAAAAATACCCAGATGTTTTAATGCCTTTCTTCAAGCCTTGATACTTAGGACTGGCATAATGGCACAATTTCATTGATATGTTCCAAATTTACATGGGAGCTGAAACAGACTGCTTAGTTTGCCTGAGTGTCCTGGTTTCAGCTGGGATAGAGTTCATGTTCTTCTTAGAGGCTGGTGCAGTGCTGTGTTTGGGATGCATTATGAGAATGCTGCTGGTAACACTGATGTTTCTGTTGTTGCTGAGTCGTGTTTGCTCTGAGTCTGGGATGTTTCAGTGTCTCATGCTCTGCCCGTGCGGGGCTGTGCAATAAACGGGAGGGAGCACAGCAAGGACAGCCCAACCAAACTGGCCAAGGAGTGTTCCATGCTGGGAATAGAAACTGGGAGGAGCAGCTGATGGCTGCTTGGGGGTGGGCTGGGCACTGCTCAGGGGGTGGTGAGCAACTGCACTGTGCATCACTTGTTTTTCTTGGGGTTTATTTCTCTCTCTTTTTCCTGTTCATGACAGTTGTTATTGTTACCATTAGTATTATTAGGATTATTGCATTTTACTTTGTTTCGATTATTAAACTGTTCTTATCTCAACCCGTGAGGGTTTTTACCCCCCTCTGATTCTCTCCCCCAGCGAGTGAGTGGCTGTGTGGTACTTAGTTCTCACCTGGGGTTAAACCACAACCCTGAGCAGTAGCATTTAAAATTATTGCAGCTTGGATTTGAAATAAACACTTCACTGGGGTGACTATGGTACTGAAGAGTGAATGCTTCTGTGCCTTTTTCTGCTGATATTGTTTAGCTGGAGACAGCTTTCTGCAAGACTGGATTACCAGGGCAAGAGTGCATTGATTTACATTCTGAAGGTTATCTTTCTAGTGGGAAAAGGCACAACTCTGTGTGTGTTTGTGTTTTTATAAGTGTAGATTTTGAGGAAAAATATATGCTAAAATAAAACAAGGTTTGAGGAAGAATAGTACTGTGTGAATTTCTAAAAAGTGAACTTTAATACTGGAGAAGCGAGGGTTTTATATTCTGGTTGACTTTTCATTGCTTCTGCTCACATGCTGGTATGCATGACAATAATGTATTTTCACCCTTGCATTTTGCTTTAGCTATTGATTCATTGACTTGTTTGTTGATAGAAGACAGACAGCTGAGTGAATCCCGGGAGGGGGTGACCAGATTTTTGATCACTAATGGTACCCCTCTATAAGGAATGTAATTTGATTTAATTTATATAGTGAAGAGTTAATATTATATTATCTAAAGTGCTTTTTAGGATTGATTTATATACTTCCAGTTTCACATTAATTGGAAAGTATCTATTGTTATCTCTCTAAAGGTCAGCTTCTCCTCTGCTTACTCACACGAGTAATGTCATTGATGGCAGTGCATCTGCTCATGAGAATAAGGAGATCCTGGTTTGATGCCATGTTGAATGGGAATAGCTCCAGTAAGTCTGTATGTAGATGTTGAACAATATAACTTCAGAGAAATACCCCTTATCTCTTTCATGTCTTAATGTAGTTTTCTTTCTTATTTTATTTGCTTAGAATACCATTAAGAGTAAATTCGAGCTCTTTTAAAAATAGTTTTCAAGTTAACTTGTAAGGAGATAATCCTGCTCAGGCTCAAATCCTTCACCAAATGTTCTGTTCTGGCTATCATCTGCTCAGAGCAGGGCTGGACAAGCAGTTGGTTGGGTTTTTTTTCCAGCTCTGGATTCTTTCTTTACTGTGCCAGTTGTACCATCACAGTAACTCAGAGTTGGCATATCTACATCATTCAGCATTATTCATGTTGTGCTGTTCAATAGAGAAGGAAAATTAAGTTGGGAGTTTTGAAAGTACTGTATATAAAGAAGTTTGCAAAGAGATTGCTTGATTGGAACTAGGTCTTTTCCTGTATCCACGCTTTTGAAAATCACTCCTGTCACTAATTCTGCCTCCCTATCATTCTTCTGAAGTGAGTGATGACCATATGCTTCTTTTTGTTCAATTATTTTTGACATTGTTTCTTTCTGACACATTAACCAATTGCTTGTAGTCACAATTATCTCAAAGGACTTGGAATTAACATTTTAATAAGATATAATCTGCTTCCATTCATAACTTTTGGCTTTTAAATTATAACACATGCAATACTTTAGTGCTGAATCATTTGAGGGATTCTACAAAATATAGAGATAATTGAAATAAGGATTTAAACTTGGATTATTGAAAGGAGGATTAAATTCAATCTGTGAACAGCTTGAAATGTTTTATGTTAATACAATCACAAAAATTCTGTCAGATTTAAAGCGTAGAGCCTACTGTTCATTTGGAAGCAAGAAACAGATACTTTTTACTCTAGATTTGAAATATATTTTAACTGTAAAAGGGGTAAAAGGAGACTATTTTCAAATGTGGAAGTACAGGAAAATAATGTTTAGGAGTTTAGGAAATCTTCTACTGTTTAACAGAGTTTCTTCAATTATAGAAAAATATGGCTAAAAACTTCCTTGATATGTCTTTTAGTTCATCTTCTTCCCCCAAAGCAGGATGTGCAGGATACTTCTGCCAGTACTGACAGGTGTTTATCTATCTAATTTCATGCTCTGGATTTCCAAAAGTCAGGCCTTTATGGTTCCACCAGACAAGCTATTTTCAAGCTTTGTTATCTTTCATACTAAGAAAAAAATCTTCCTTTCTATAATTACCCACAATTATATGCCTTGTTTATCTGGGCCCAAACTTTGTTTTGTTCTTCCTGGCAAACGTCATTTGTGTTCTTCAAGACTCTACTATGTGTCACACACCCTCCCCTGTCATGATTTCTGTCCCTGGGCTTGTCCTCCCAAATTCCCAGTTTTAGGTAATGTTCCCTACATGGGTTTCTGGTATAATCCAGGTAGCAGTTGCTTTTTTATTTTTTTGCTGCATGATACAGTTCACTCATGCTCATTTTGTAATCTGTTATCTCACTTTGTTCCTCTCCTCAGACCTGCATTTCTGCCTCTGACTGTTTCTGCATAAGAAAGAACAAGTCCTTATCTTTGGCCTTAATTAGTTTTATCTTTTTTTTTTCCACGCCACTGCTTCATTTAGGCAAAATAATTTTGATTTCCATTCCTGTTCTCTAGCATACCTGCAGGCCTTCCTACTTAGGTGTCATCTGCAAGCTTAGGAAGCATTTCTCCTTGAAAAACCTTCAATAGAACCAGACTCAGGACAGAGATCAGCTTCTTCCCTTCTTCCTGTTGTTGAAGGAAATAAGAAAAAATTTTGACACAAATTATTCCTTCCAAATCCATGTCACCTGTTACCTACCTTGTTATCTTTCAGATGCTTACAAATAATTTTATTATGTATCTTTTTTTTCCCAAGAGCTGGAGTCTGTCTGTCTGTCTGTCTGTCTATCTATCTATCTATCTATCTATCCATCCATTAAAATTTTCAAGCTAATCTTTCCCTCCCTTTTTTCCTCTTAGGACTGGATTTACCATTCTAGTAGATGCTTCTCTCTCCAAGTTCCCATAATCACTTCTGAGATTTTTTCAGCTTGTTCTCTGCATATTTTATGGTGAAAGTCATTAGGTCTAAACTGTCTGAATCACCTTACCTATCTAAATATTCTCTAACCTGTGAAGTCCTCCTTCTTCTTTGAGATCTTATCTCTATTTTTCTTGGCATTTAAGGCATCCAACTTCTACTTGTGGTTGACTCACCTCATCACCTAAGGAGGTGCAGACCCCTCTGCCTGTCCCTGAAGGTAACAAACCCAGGTGGTTTTGCCACAGAAGGACTGGGGAGGTCAGAATATTCTGCAGCAGAAGTTGCAGGTGCCCTGCCATGGCCCCCCAAAGGGTCTCTGGGCTCAGAGCAGGAGGTGCCTCTGCTCCAGGGCCCCTCTGTGCATCTGCCGGGCCGTGGAGTGGCCGGCCCAGCCCACACAGCGGTGCCACCGCGGCTCGGGGACAGCGCTGGGACAGGCCTTCCCTGAGGGTCTGCTCTGCTTTAACAGGCAGTGCAGTCCTGGCAATTCTGTTTTCTTTGAGGGACTTCCATGTGCCTCAGTACAGAAGCAGAATTTTTAACTGTTAGGTTGCATTATTGTGGTTTGCTCCTGTAACACACCTTGTTAGCTGGGGATCTGTTTATTCATCATAGAGTTATGGCCAGCGGGGATATAGAGAGGCATCCTAGCCAAATCTCTGTGCAGGGACAGAAATAAAAACTGAAGTGCTTCTGACAGATTTTTGTCTTATTTGTTCTTAAAAGCTCTACAACCCTCCTAAGTAGTTCTTTCAGCATCCGACTGTCATGGTAGGAAGGGTTTGCTTGTGTGCTCTAAATAACTCTTGTTGCATTATAAGCTGTTTATTTTCTATCCTTCCTATCCTAGTGGAAAAGCTGAGAAGTTCGTTATCTTTCTCTCTGTGGCAATTGTGAATGTAGTGGCAGATTGCTGTCTCATGTCCAGGCAAGGTGTTCTTCAATATTTACACCATTTCCCTTGAAATGTGTTTTAAACATGTTTGGGACAGAGAATAGCTTGTTCAATTTTTGGAGCTGACAGAATGTGAAATCATCTATTGGTTCTGTTATTAACCTAAAATATGTTTGATCAGCTTTTCTCACTTTTCACTGCACAATCTTCCATAATGCTACATTTTATTTTTTATTACATTTTGATATTGTCACAGCTACAAGTTTAAACAGGATAAAACCAGAACCTATGGAAGAATCAAATATCAAAGTAAATATTTGATTTTTGTATAGTTTCCAGAATATAAAATTAGTCCCCAGTGTAAGTAGACACAATTCTTTGGAATTAATGGGGATATGCAAAATTATCATGAGTCTGAGTTGGCTTTTCATTGAAGTATTTGTTCTGCACATGCAGCAGTCACAAATCTCCTGCCAGTAATATTCAGTGAAAATATAAAGCATATAAGGACACATATATGTGATTCCATGTTAATGTTGTTATAATAGAAAATAAACCAAGGATGTTAGAGTAATAATAGGTACAAAATTTCTGTCTGCAAGATTAATGAAACAAACAATTGTAAACCAATTTGTAGGGCCTCAGCATTGCAGGATTTTCCAGACTGTGGGGTAGATAAACAGTTTAATGTTTAACAAGACACATCTGAAAACTTCAAAATGTGACTGCAAGACACAAGGTCAACCAAAAGGGAGAAATATTGGCATAAACAGAATCACTTCTCAGAATTTATAAACTGATGGGGTGACTTGGGGGAAGGAAGACAGGAAGCATAATAGCAAACAAGAACATAATTCAGGAGAACCAGGATTAACATCTTCTTATCAAAGATCAGATATTGATGCTTCACCCAGCAAAGGGTGAAACCTGAGCCTAGAGGGCTCAGCCAGAGGAGCTGATATTTGCATACAGAGTCATCATCCCAGAGTTATAAAACTGAGCACTCTCAGTGGTATCAATGTCTTCCAGAAAACTGTGCCTCTGAGGAAGAAAGAGGAGGGACAGATAACAAAGGAGGTGATGGTGGAATAGGCTATACCAGCATCAGATTTGCTAAGCTGTCACATTTCACCTGTCAGGAATTCTTTATTGAGGCTAAATTCTCTTTGAGAGTGAGTTCCTTCTCTCCCCACAGGCAGAGTGGAGCAACACACATTATTTGTTTTTGCATAGTATCTGTGCAAGTTTAGGGTTTTTTATATTTGACTTTTCATAACTGCATGTCAACCTGTATATAGCACTGCCCACCTGTGCAGAGCACCTTGTCAGTTCCTGCCCAGGCACAGCACCTGAGGTGGCTTCTAACAAAAATCCATAACTCTCTGTATTGAGTGCTGAGTGAAGTCACACACATTCCAACATGCTGAGGCTTAGCAGTAATGCTGGAATTAAAAACGAAAGGTATAAAAAATGTAGCTCTTGTATATAATTAAAGTGAAACTGGAGCTCATTTAAATACTTTTGTCAAGTGTCAGCATTTGACTTTTTGCAAGATATATGTCTTTATGAAATGAATAGAATATCTGTACCTTCTTGTTCTTCTGAGTTTTCTTTCCTGTTTTTTTTTTTCTCTGAGTAGTATCAATCAGACTACAAGAAGTGATTGGAGTTTGCTCTTAATATACAGCATCTCAGGCAGATGCAAAAGGTGGCAAAAAGATCTTAGCAATAACTATCACGTAAACTCTGCTGCACCTGCATAGCAGGAGAAACTTGTAATATCCTTTTTGGGATATTGTGCATATAAGAGCATCCCAAAAACTTTCACGTGGGAGAAGATCTTTGTGGGGAAAAGGACATAGCCATTGGCATATTTGAGATAATTGAAACCAATGACCAAATGCTTGTTAGAAGTTAGTTATTAATATTTATGCCAAGATTTTCAAAGGAGCCTAAGGGAAATGTACGCTCCTGACTCATTGAAATTCGCCAGGAGCTGAGTGCCTAACTCCCTTAGCTCCTGCTGAAAATCCCAGCCTTAATCTCTGTGTCACAATCTGATTTTGATGTTTTACAAACCATACTACCAATAACAAGGATGTGCTCAGGAAGCTGAGAAAATGTTGTGAGTGGTTATATTTAGTGCCTTTATTTTAACATAATTCTTTAAAGGGCTTTAGATGAAAATTTGTGAAGTGAAGCAATTTCCAGCTGAAAGCCGCATAGCACAGGCTTCAGTCAGTGTTAGTGATGTAAACATATGCATTAAACTTTGTAATGGATTTTATGAAACTTAATGAGCAAATTTTTATTGTGCTGTAATACTATGTTGAAACTGTCCTTCCTTCTTTGTTTTTCTTTGCCTACAGCTACAAATAAATTTGACATGCCATATTATTACATTGTCCTAGTTCACTGTAAGTTTATAATGTTACCTAAAATCAAAGCCTTTATTTGAAATTGCTGGCAAAAGTGATATTCTCTCATGCCTTTTGCTCAGAATTATATGTAAATTTCATCCAATCATTTTACAAATAAGTTGATAGCATATTTTTATTATATTTATTTCTAATGTTATTGCAATTCTGAGTCTCTGACTAAGACAGGCCAGTCATCTCAAATGCTCACTGTAGCATTTTGAGCAAATACAAACAGGTATTGATAATTTAAAGTATCAAATGGCTGCTTTTGTTCAAAGACACTAAGATCTGTGTGACAGTGAATATTCACGTTACACTCCTGCACTTCTACTGTCATCAAGCTGACTGCAGAAGTATAACCAAAGGAAAAAGTTTTACCCATACTGGTATTTCTGTGAGCCTGGCTCCATAATCCCAAACTATTTTATTTATAAGGTACCCAAGGGTAGAAATAATTTAGTATTTCAGCACGTGTTTCATCTAGTTGCCTTCCCAAAAGTGCAGCAACCCACAAAGCCCAGTTCTTTTTACATAGCTGAAAATTTTGCCAGCCTTTATTGTTGGAACAGGATTCCTTGTGGCATCAGAAACCTCCCCACCTTTAGTAACTTGGCTTCTTCCACATTATTGCTCCTGCAAACTATCAGCTTAAACCACAGGTCAAGTGTGCTTATAGACTCATAAAAATGTCCTGTTAAAAAGAAACTGATTGCTAATCAGTGAACTATTGTAGTTAAGCTACACTGTGTTATAATACTGGAAGAGGATCATTTCCATCTTTTAAATGATAGTATTTTTCACAGTGATGTTTCTTTCAGATGAAAGATGTTTGAACCTCAAGAGCTGTACAAAAGCCAAGACAAAATATGTACAATTCACATCAGCAACCTGTTAATGTTTAGAGGTGTAAATGGTAAGGTGACTTTATAGATGCAAACACCACGTTCAGTGAGAGATGAACCACTTTGTCACTCTTGCATGTGCTAAACAACAAGGCCTAACTCAGGCTCACTGACTCATGGACTGTTTGGCTCCAATGCCATGTATATGATAAATAATATTGAGAATACTCAGCAGTATCACACTTCTCTGTCCAGCTGAAACCAGATGATTCCTTAGTTACTTAAAGAAATATTTATTTAAAGAGACATTAATGTTCATTTTACTGTATGATTGAGGGGCTCAATACTTCTCCCCTGGTATTCTTTGAGACTGTGTTCACTGAAGACAAGAGGTTGCTGGTATAGCTCAAGGTTCACTTGGCTCCATTAGCTGTGGAGTTTTAATATTCTTATGCCTGATTAGAAGTTCAGGTAACAAATAGAGCTGGTTGGACTTCTTCCCATGTGAAAATGTAGGAAAAATACTTAAACTGAAGAAAATAATAAACTTTTTTTGTTAATGCTTCTCACACACCCTCTTTGATTAATTAGGATGCTCTTCTTTTCCAAATTTGAAAATTTAAAGAAAAAAAATCCACTATTTCATATTTTTCCATTCTACTGTGATTTGTTACTCTGCCCAAGGCATGAGAACACAAGATTTAATAGTGACCGTAATGATAACAGTGGTTAACTTGGCTACAGAAGCTTCTTTCAGCTTCTCCTGTTAAGAGAAAATCTCTGGCACTCACAGATCACACAGTGAAGCCTTAGCCCCACTGAAGGCTCCAGGAAATTCAGCTGCACTTACTGGCGACAGTTTACCAATCCATTTTTTATGATAAATATGCCCCAAAGCTGTGTATGTGCAGGTTTCTTTACAAACTTTTGAAAAGCTAACTATTCAACAAGCCATTATGCAAGGTGTGAAGAGCCTGGTGAGCATTGTCAATCCTGTTAACACCATTGTGAGGAACACAAGTGCAGCAGGAGTCATCTGACAACAGGCAACAGGGCAGACTTCCCTGAGCAGCTCAC
This sequence comes from Climacteris rufus, assembly GCA_013398175.1. Taxonomy (NCBI): domain Eukaryota; kingdom Metazoa; phylum Chordata; class Aves; order Passeriformes; family Climacteridae; genus Climacteris; species Climacteris rufus. Next base: position 1,065,678 of record VZRZ01006012.1, on the reverse strand, counting down.
CAAAGTGTCATCTTGGGTTTGCAAGTGGAATGGCACCTTTGTCTTCTGGAACGTGGAAACTGTCACTGCCTCAAACATCAAGGTGAGCCTTGTCGTGCCTGTTTGTGTGAGACTGATTGTGTCCAACTAATCTACAGGCTTTGAAACTGCTTCCCTTGCTAAATCCAGCTGAAGGCTGAGAAGTGCTTGATAAAGCCTTAGAGTGCTTTAACTTTGAAGAATTCTTTCACAACTGAGACAAACAGGATTAGGCCTTCCATAAGGAAGCTCTGGATCTCCCTTTCACTGAGAGATCACCCTTGCCGTTTTTCCTCCCATTGGTACCTCTTGATCAGAAAGGTAAAGAGATCAATAGGTTCATAACAGCATCTTTTCAGCCTGGCTGTAATAAAGCATCTTTTGAACTCTGTATTACAAGACTGTGATTCAGAGCTTTCTAATTTAGCTGTAAAGCGTGTTCTGGGCAACATTTTCTGATAGGAAAGTGTGCTGAAGTCAGTTGAATGCCTTCTAACAATTTCCAGAGGCTCTGGATCAGGTTTTAAAGTTTTATCCCGTTTTTATTGTTTTTTCCTATGGTGTTGAGGTTCCAACTGCATCACTAAATTTGTTCTGCTATTAAAAAAAAAAATTACCAATAAGCCAAAGCTTACATGATCACTGTAATTAAGGGTTTAGAGATTGTTTGGCTCTCACAAGTGCTTTAAATTACTATTTTCAAAATGAAACCTTGCAAGCTGCTAAAGGCTAAGCAGTCTGTGGTCCTTTGGCAGGTACTTTCACCTATGTGCGTAAGTGGCTTTTACTCTCCATTTACTGAGAGTACTGGCAGCCACTTGCCCTTATATTCAGAAGAGAAACAGACTCTTCTCTGGCATCTGAGAGGTGTAAGCAGGATGAAAAATCAAAGCCTTTTATTCACTGCTCCTTCCAAATGTACATGTGTTGTGTCCCAGTTTGTAAAAGCAATGGAGAACCATCCTGTATGCTGAACGTTGTCTGCAAAGCTGAGAGGGATTTTGCTGCCAGGCTGCAGTGCTCATGGAAAGTTAGCTCATTCATTTTGGAAGTGTTTTAAGTCCATCAAAAAGAATTCTGTACTAGGACATGGAAACACAAGTGACTGAATCACACAAAAGCCTTTCTCAGCCTCTTCACTGCCTGGGGAGCCTTGGCCCCTTTTGAGAGGCAATCTGCCCATTTGGGTTGAGCTGAGCACTTGCTTCCCCCTCCAGCCAGTCTGGAAAGACACACAAGGTGCTCTTGCACTTGACTCTCCACAATGGAGACCTGAACACACACTGACAACACCAAACTCAGGTTGTGATCCACTGTTGTGCTCTGATATTGGTATGGCTGCTCCCAATCCTTGGATAAAGCATTGCTCTAGAAAGTGTGAGACTGTTTCCTATGCTCTTTTCAAGCTGAGGAAGATCAAAACCTCACTGCCAAAGGAGACACTATTAGGACCCCCACATGGGCTCTGTCCAAAGATAAGGTGCCCTTCACCTCTCAGGTGAGATTTGGGCCAGTGCATAGAAAGCTTTCATAAGATTAGGCCCAGAGAAACCAGAGGTAACTAAAGTGGTGTATTTGGGCAGAACACTCACCATGCTCGAGTGCCAAAAGCAGCATAGCAATGATGCTTCTCAGCAGAGCAGTTAAGTGCAGGTGGGCTTGGGTAGGGCTTTCTCGTACCATGCAGTATGGAATAGATATTCACACAGAAAGGCAAGACCTCAGAAGTAATTCTCTATTTAGCATTTCCTGTTCCTTCCCTTAGGTGTCTTGCACCTCACTTGCTCTTCTGTCTCCAGTGAATTCCCTTCATAGCCATGATCAGTGGATTCTGCTGCCAGGGTTAACTGCCTTTGTGCCTGGGCCTTACTCGCCTGTGTGGTCTCTGGCAAACAGTGCTTTGTGAATAACAGCAAATGCTTTGGCTTGCAACGTTTCTCAAGTCATGTTTAGCACAAAGGAAAAGCATCTTTGACAGCTCTGCAAGCTCATTCTTGAGATAGAATAGACTTTTACATTGCTGTAGTTTAAAAAGTTAATAGCATACAGTTTAAAACCTGCCTACCTAGATAGTAACATGACAGATTTTAAGTGGCTTTAAGCCCCTCTAAAATAAACAATGCTAATACTAAAAAAAAATGTTATTTCTTGTTCTTTTATTTTTCTTTTTTTTTTGTAAGGGGAAACCCTGCAAATATGGCAAATGTGTATCTTTTCTGTCACTTCATAGACAAGCAGCAAAACACACAGAAGAAAAGCCTTTCTCTCTGGCTGATTTCCCAAATGTACTTTGAGTTACCAACCGCATTTAAGAGGCTGCTGGAGCTTCTTTGTACAGTGAGAAAGTGCTGAAACAGAAAAAGCATTGAGCAGAATATGCAATGACTTTGTCACAATTATGGGCATCAAACACAGGGTTTTCAGACACAATCCTTTATCCTGCAGATGTTTCAGCTCAGTGTGTTCATCAGCACATTGCCCCAGGAAATTGCCTTGCTGATCAAAAAGTGTCTGTGTGTGCTCCCCTTGCACATATGTAGCATATTCTTTTCAGGACAACTACTAGTTTCAATATTCAGGAGATAGCAAAATTGTAGACAAACAGTTGAAACACTCCAGTGGTTCACCTTGACTCATTAGAAATGCTGCATCTATAGTAAGCAAAAATATTCTCCATCACAAGTAAGATTCAGCACTTAGGATGTGTGTAGGAACATAACCTTTGCCGCTTTGTTTAATGCTCTCCTTTGGGAAACAAATGCCTTTTGAGATATCAGGAAATGGAAGCTCACTCATGGTAACATTTAGTTTTCTTTTCAACCTGCTGTGTACAAAATCTGCCAGTCAGTGAGAATTTTCTTGGTATTGTAGACATGAGGTCAAATCCTTTCCTGTTATTATCTCTTTCGCTTAGCTGAAGTCACATCAGAAGAAAATATGGTTTTATCTCTCTTGTCTTTTTTTTTTGCTAGAACAGTGGCTACTGTATAAAGTTGGCTAAGTGTTATTTGTTTCTGTGCCAGAAATAACTTTCCTTCTCCACGAAGCTGATCAGTGGATTTGTGCCTTTCCTTTGGCAGATACTCACCTCGTGCCACTTTGCAACTGACTTTTGAAGATGCCGAGGCCCAGGATGCTCCTGTAAACTTCACTGACAGCTGGATGGACTTGGCAGAGAGAACCCATCTTATGGGTGAGCACTCAAAAATGGAGTTTCCATTAAGTTCTGATAGTGATAAGACTCCAAAACACAGACTGTTCCCCCATGAATTTAATGATTAAGGGCTAAATGTTTGGATCTGGGCTCACATATTTATCTCTCTGGGCATTTACTCGAGGCAACAGGGAAGGGTAGGTGGTGACAGGCAGGGTTGTCTATCAGAAGTACCTCTCTGCCCCATTCCCTATCCTCCCCCATGCTGGCATTTCAGGCTAGGGCCTAACACATTCACAGTGTGTCAGGGAAAACAGATTTGTGGCAAAGAAACAGAAGGAGGTGTACAGGTTAGACCAGCACTTGTGGACAGGGGAACAGTGAGTCTGTACTTGCCTCTTGAGCAAAGAACAAGGAATTATTGTATCCTACTCCTCAGTGTCCTCACCTAATGCTCTTCCAACCCAGCTGAGCCAAACAAGAGGGAATATTAAAGAAGTAAAATATTTCTATCCCTTACAAAAGGGAAGGGAAGAACAAATTCTTGAAGATGCTGCTTCATAAAGAAGCAACGTGTGCCCATAATTCAATCTAGTGCTCACTCATTAGCTCTATAAAACATTTAAACTTTCATTCAGAAGTTGGATTTGGTAAATCTGACATGTTCTACTGTGGACCAGAAGGGAAGTTCATTAGAAAAATTGTGAGGCTAAGTCCTTTTTATCTCAGAACAAATTTTGGATTTTGTTATTCAGGTACATTTGTCATTTACACTGACGATAAACATTTAACAAGTAATCAGGTCTGGGAGTAATGTGATTTACTGCTGCAATCTGGGTTTGTGCTATTAATAATAATAATGTTTGGCACCAGTATAGCCAGTTTAAGCAAAGGATAGAATAGATTTCTCAAACTCTAGCTGGCTCAATGTGGTTTTTCATGTCCTGAAGAGAAGGATTTGCCAGAAACAGGCTTTTTGGATCAAAAGGACATGGAAAAACAAGAGCAGAGTCTTGTGCAAGCTTGTCATTGTGTTTAAGAATGAATGGTTAGGTTTGATAGGATTTCTTCCATTTTATTTCTCTCAGATGGATTTAATTTAATTTAAGACTGAGCTTTTCAGAGTAGTGCTGTGAAAGGATTTCCTTTTCAAAGTTAAATTTGGGTAGAATTCTAAATAAACTGAGTTGAAAATTTTGTCTTCAGCTTTGTTGCAGTAAATTAAGCATTTGTTAAGTAAAAGTTATTTTGGGGTTAGTTTTTTTTGTTTTCGTAGGAGGTGTTTGTTTTCCTTCAAAAGTAAAGTTTTGTTTTCATTACAAAAATGAAAACCTGTAAATGTGAAATATTTGGTTTGGTTGTAAAATTTCATCCCCTTCCCAAAAATCAAAATGTAGTTGTTCAAACTTACAGTATTTTCAGGGAGGTGGTAAGGAAGATCCAGGGAAGGAATTTCCAGAAATATCTGGTATCTGTGCATATTTCAAGCAAGTCACCCTGTCTGGGATCTCTGCATGGTTTCCTCTGTTGCAAAACTGTCTTTGGTTCAGTTAAATTCCTATTTGCAGTGAAAATAATTCCCACCAGGTCCATATCTGCACTTCTGGGTAGCTGTTCACTTTTTCAGCAGTTGGGATACAAAGAATCGATAATTTCCTTTCTAACTCAGTTATTACACAGAGTCTGGACAAGATTAAGAGCTGTTTGACTGACAGCAGAGCAACTTTGCCATTAAACAAATGTGAATCATTCACGTACGTGAGCGCCCTTATCCCACCGGCGAGGAGCAGCCACTCGCTGCCTTGTGCACTGGTGCAGGGTTTCCTTTCATGGCTGATTGCTTAAATAGTGCAGCTGAGACCTGCGTGGCCCTGCTGGTGCAACGTGATAGGTCTCAGAGGGCAGCGAGGGTTACGTGCCGTTTTGATGATTTTATTCAGTTTGATTCCCAGCTTTTCAAAGCTGCAGCCTAGCCTTTTTCTGAAATCTTTCCCACAGCTGTGTCATCTCAAAGAACTGTCACCAACACTTTATTCATTTATCTACTTCTTTATTGAAGAATTGTTTTTCTTTCAGGTATGTCTGTTTGAAGTGAAAATACTATTTTTGTAATTACTTGAGCATTTTTCATTTTGGGCGAATACAAAGTTTGGACTCTCTTTTCATCCTTTCTGTTGCAACCTCTGTAATATATTTGATTGATAGATTTTATTACTATGGTTACTCCAAATTTACACGGCAGATTTTATTTGTGAGAGTTGTATCCTGCTCTGCCCTCGTTCAGCCTACTTTGTTTATTATTGTTTACTGGGGGAGGGAGGGGAAGATGTTCCACTGCTTTCCTTGAAAACAGCTTGGTGCAAATAAGGAGCTTCTCACGTCTATAAATCCACTGTGTTCTGCACTGCTACCTTACAGAGAGAGGAATCTTAGGTACTGAGGTACAAAGAAATGTTGCTGTCCACAAGAGTTCAGAAATCACAATCACACAGAGAACTTCCATCTTATTACATGGTGCTTTTTCTTTCTTTCTTTTCTTCTTTCCCTTAATTTTTATTTAAAAAAAGATTTTGCAGTGCAAGTCACAGTGATTTACTTGCATGCTGCAGGCTGATTTAGGATGCTTATTCAATCAGTCTGCTTCTAATGACTCTAGAAATACCATAATGGATGGAACATTCCTGTCTGCTCTAAATTGGATTAGATGGTTTACTAATGTAATACTGGCAAGCCAAATCAGCCTGTGATGCCATGGGGATTAATCTATAGGGAATACTTGATCTCTAATGCCCATGTGCTAGTTGAAGTGCAGTCATATCTTTTGATTTAATAAACCATTTTTAAATTTCCCAACAGTATATGTGTATTTGAGCAGGATGAGCTAATTGGTAGAATTACCCTTTTTAAATGAAACTTCATAACTTGCTGCTAAATTGAAGAATACTAAGTACTTCAGTCTTAAAAGATTTGCCTGCTGTTTATGCAATTTCTCCTTGATAGCTTAAATGCTAAGGACCACACAAGGATTTGGTGTTCTCTGTTGAGACAAAACTATCAATGCTGATACATCTTGTAAAATACTTGTTCGTTACTGAACTGAGGAGTCACAAAATATACATATCCCTGTAAATCAAATGTATTAGATCTGCTTTTATTCTCATCATCACAAGCTTTGTTTCAAAGTTAAACCTTGATATACAAACACTTGCAGATTGACAATCAAATACATTATTATAAAACAGGGTGAGAAACAAAGAAAAATTACACAGTACCATGTTCTTGGGTGTCACTTGCTGCTACTGTGGTGTTTGCTGAGGTGTCCACTCAAATCTGTCTGACCTTTGGCTGGCAGATGGCTTGTGCAGGTAGCAGAGAGCCACAGGGGAAGGACTAAGAGAACTGCAGTATTACAAAACAAAAGCTTCCTCTCTGTTGAGGTGTGTGCAACTTAGTACGCTTATACAAATTAATAGCTTTTACTAAAGTGAATGTAAAATGTCTGCATTATGCCCAAGTAATTTTACTGTTAAATAAATCATCCTACATCAAAGAAAATCTGCTGTAAAGTTGTGATTGATTTTGAAGGCAGAGAGGAAGTCTTTTGGTTAAATTAATAAATTAATGCATATCTATATATATATATCTCCACACATATATATATACATACACATATTTCTCAGCTATAATTGCCTTAATTCAAATATCCATGAGATAATGCATAGAGACCTGAAACAAAATCTTTCCTCTTAAGCCCTCTGACTTAGCTGCTTCCGTGGCTAATATTTCAGACTTCCATACAAATGATATAATCATGAAACAGTACCTACCATGACGTGAAAATACGTAATTTTTCCCATCAAGTTATGCATGCCACACATCTAAGACAAACACATCTTTCCTTTTCCAGAACTGTGACAGATCTTAAATTGAATATCCTGAATAACACCAGGGTTTGACACACTTCCTCTATTCCATAACGCAGATGGAATTACAGGATTTCCAGTTACATGTTTTGAAGTATGCACCACATAGAAGCATGTGTTTCTAATCTTGGTTATTTACAAAACATCTGACCATAAAATAATTACATGCTTATTATCAGGAAAAATATTTCAGATTTTTTAATATTTTGGAAAAAAATGTTATTAGTGATATATTTTCACAGTAAATAAGCAAATCTATTTGAAAAGTGCTTTGACAAACAGTACTATAAAAACAATAAAGTTTCTACAATATTGTCTGAAACCATTTTTCAAGAACCAGGACAAACAGAAATCATGAGACTGTTTGCTATTCTGTATCAGATGTTTTGAACAACTTATGCAACCTCTGAGTAGCTAGATATCAAAATATCAGTCAGTACAGTCACCAGTCCCTCATTCTGCATTAAAGATCATTCATTCACTGGTTCACTGGTAATCAGAGTGGGCTTTCAGGCCTACTGCTTCAAATTATGATTTACCAGATATATCAGAAAACATCAGAGCATATGTTTAGCTTCCCAGCTGTTTTAGGTGCATGTTTGATCTTTTGACTGCCAGTGAAACTTGTCCTTCTAAAGACATCCCTAAATATTATCATATCAGCTGAAGTATTTCTGCAGGCTGGAGTTGTCTTATCCTTTATTAGACGAGTTGTCTTCAGCTGACCTCTTTAAAATAGAATATTTCTCACTGGTACAGAATCATCCTGAGTTGTGTACATCATTCCTTTAGGTGAAGGTCTTGTCTCACTATCATGTTCTGTATCCCTCTTTCTCACTTTGTTGGTGTGTGGGCCAGAATCTCACTATGCAATAGTCTGGGTGTATGAGGAGACATAACATGAAGTAAGTAATTGCGGAGGTTATTTCCTGTGGCTTGGTTGGTCAATCATTACTTTTTTCCAGCAGGGAGCTTTATGGTAAATGCGGACAGCTGGTTTTTGACTTAGGCTACTAGCTATAAAACATTTCTAGCAAAGGGAAGACACTTGTGGTGATAAATCAGGCTTAGGAGAACTGACATGCATGATTTGGTGTGTTTGTATGCTACTGACACGAAGAGACACCTTTTCAAATACCATTGCTTGAATAGTGCACAAGTATTTCTGTGCAAGAACAAAGACTGAGCTTTGCATTTAACCAGAGCTTTACATCTGTTTGTGCATGAACATTTGCTGAGTGATCTGGCTTGAGGAGGTACATCTGAGATGGTACTGCTGGAAATTTGACACCGAAGGATATCCATCATATGTGATGTGTGAGTGTTGCTGTTATGCTGTAAATTTTAGTAGAGTCAGTCGATCAATTTAGAAGAGGAGTGCAGTTAGAAATAAAGTTATTAGTTAAAATTTACAAAACCTGTCAGATGCAATCATGAAATTAATATGTTTGACTTAACTTTTGAATAATGAAAAATAGCCTAAGTAATAGAAGTGATGTTATGCATTGGAGTATCTAAGTATATTTTTGCCTATTGGCATAATCTCTGCATACTGCAAACATTCCTGGGCACACAACCTTTGTAGCCTAACTGTATGGGGCCTCAGGAATCTGGCTGATTCTCAATACTTAAAAACTGCTAAAGCAAATTCAAAAACATATCCATATAATTATCTAGCCCATGTACAGTGATTACATACATTCAGTAAATGCATTTAGTCAGTTTGTCATGTCCTGATTTGCAAGTAATAATGACTTTGAATGGAACTGAAAATAACAGGGAGAAGTGTTAGAGTAGTTCCAAACACCCAACAACATTAAGACCTTGTGCAGTCAGTTCAGTGACTGGAACATTTTGGTTGGTATCTAATAACTCCAGAAAGCTATTATTCTGAGAGCAGGTTTTACGATTTTAACTTCTGATCATCCAGCTTATTTTAAGCTCAAAATGGAAGATCACCAGGTTTTGAACAGTGCTAGAGACTTCTTACATTTCTGATTGGAAATAATATTAACAACAGTAGAAATAGAGATATAGTCATTACACAGCTATATGTATAGAGAAAATACTCACTTTGAGTTTAGCATTCACTTCTCTGTGTACTGTCCAAGACAGTTTAAACATCTTAAAGACCCTGCCATAAATGTATTCCTGGTATTTTCTACAACTGTTCAAAGTTATGAGAAAACAGTCTTTGAAACCTTTGCTCATCCATGTAGGAATATAAATCTCTTCTAACTTTTCTCACTGTCAAGCAATTATAACTTGTAACTGCTTCCAAAGACACCTGACTTTACTGATGAAGAGCTTTAATAATAAGTTTTTCCAATAAACATGATAACACTCAGAGCTGAATAAAGGTAGAGTCAGTAAAGAGCAACAAACAAGCAGTGCTTCAGCATCACTATAATGCAGCACGTGCCACTTCTGAGAATGTCACAAGGTGTGCACCCAGCACACCCTGCCTTGTGCAAGAGGAGGAAAACTCTGATGATGATGATGACTTGGAGCAGCACAGGAATAATGTTCTGGGTTTGTATTCCACCACTTTGTACTCCTTGACTTTCAGATGCGACCATTTCATAAAAGTCATATTTGCTTTCCTTTGATTTACAATTATTGAAATTTTAATAAGGATTGTGCAGCGACTCCAGACATCACATATTGTCAGTGAGAAATTATAACTTTATTGCAGCACACACTGACAGCCAACTCATAAAAATGAATGACATTCTATATCATAACATCTCGTAGGCTGTTCAGAATGTTAATAGCTCACTTCATCTTTCTTTAGCATAATGAGGCAGACAGTGTACCAATATTCAACGTGAAAATGAAGATTAAGAAAATTTGAATTGAAGCAAGAAAGTAGCATTTAGCAGAGGTTCAGGCAACATTCAGATAAAAAAGTTTCAATTAAAGTACTCTTAGGGAACCTTTTATCACTGGAGCAAGGCCTTGTTACCAAATACCAACACTTACTATAAAAAATATAATTTAAAAATGGCTTTTGAAATGCTGCTTCTGAAAAGGTCTATGGTCTTTCTCTTATCCCATATAGCACTGTATTTTTCTGTAGACTCAACTATATAAAGTTAGATTGTTTTAGAATAATCTATTTTTCCATAGTAGACCAAGTTGAAAATTGAAGCAATATTTAGGAGAGAGATTTTTCCTACTTTTATTAGCAATTCCAAATGTACCTACTCAAACATGGGCAAAACTGTCCAATTACTTACACAAATCTACCAGCATTAATCAAAAACTCTGTTGTCACTGAGAGCCCTGGTTAAAATACCTGCAGACTCACTACAGTCAACTATTACAGTCATATTTCTCCGTAGTAGAGCCTAAAGTACAGGCAACTATTTATGAGCAAAATTATCCAGTAACATGATGCACCTAAAGTTTCTGCTGCTGGCTTTCATTTTGGTGGTGCTCAAAGAAAAACTCTCACTTTAGCTTTTTAAGGCCTCCTTCTTCAGCTCTAAATATATCAAAATTAAAGAAATCTAAAGTTTTGGAAAATTCCTTAACCAAAATATTTACCTTTTCTTTTTCAAAATACATGCACTTTTGAAAGAGTTTTATGGGTCTGCATTATTACAGTTCAGCACCTGAGGCAAATGTAGCTCCCTCGATGTGGAAATAGGTCTTGGATGTGTTGGAAGGGAATTCATCCCATGGTGTGCATAGAGCACAGAAGATTGATATTCCTCCCTGGTACAAGATGGCAGATTTGGTCTTTTATCACTCTGGAGGGGATTTTCGGTGGAGTGTGAAAAATGTCAGATCTGTACGATGTTTCATCCATCTCAGAAATATTTGTGATTAACCGACTTACTTTGGGGTCTACTGTCACTGGTGGTGCAGGTTGTTGGTGCTCAAGGGCACCAGTTCCAGCCAGATTGGGACTGCCCCAGGGAGCCCTCTGCTGTTGGAAGTGGCCATGGGTCCAGGAGAAACTGTTTTTTTCTAAAGTCCCAATGATAAAAAGGATAACAATCTTCAGGATTGATTTTCATCATTATTCAAACCAAAAAGTGATTTCTTCTGAGCATTCCCTTAACGTCTGACACCTGCAATGTTGTCAGCTGAAGTACATGAAATAACAGTAACATCCTGGAAGCACTACTAAAGGCACATCCAATTTCCAGCCAATTTAATTGAATTTTCTATCCCCGTTCCAAGTACAAAGAAATTAGCACTGTATGTTCCAGCTAAAAGAGACACTCCTCGTGATGTATGCTCTCTGTGGAGATCTGTCTACTCAAATTTAACGGTCCTCCTCTGTTTGTCTGAACTGCTTTGGCTACTGCTTTTTTCACCCTTTTGATTTTAAACTGTTATTCCTTTAGCATACTTTTCAGCTCTTGCCCTCTGGGTTTTCTATCACAACCAACTATTCATTCTGATTTGTTACTGGATGACCTAAGCTGATTCCTGATTTGATTCTTCACTCATTTAGACTTTTCATTACGGGTGATTTTGAAATTTATTCTGATACTTTGAAACATGCACTCTTACAACGATTTGTTGAATATCCTCAGTTTATCATATTATGTTAATTTTCCTTCTTGTAAAATGGGCCATACATTAGAATTGAGTATGTTACTTAATCCTCATCACAGTAATGTACTATTCTTTTTTCCTTTGTATTGTGAAACTGGGCATTTCTCTCCATTTCCTTGCTTGACCTGTGGTATTTACCAGCTGCCCAGGGCTCAGTGGTACTTTAAATCAATGACCCTGCATGAAGACCCCCCCCCTCTCAGGCACTTCTTTCTCCCCTCTGGTTGTCTCCTCTGTGTCTCCTCCTTCCCTCAGCAGTATGGGATTCCTGCTCAAATTTCCTTTCCCTTAATTCATTTGGTTCGATATACTGTTAAGCACACAGTGGTTATATTGATATTTTTTTCTTTTCCCCCCCCCCCCCCACCCCCAATTAAGCTTTACTTCTTTGTATTTCTGTAAATAAAAAAGGTTAGGCTACTTTTCTGTCCTTTGGTGATTTGCCTTGTTTTAAGTACACTGTATCTGTTCCTAAGGCTAATCAACCTTCTGCTGAATATTTCTTTCCACTCAAGGTCAGCTCCCAGCTTGCTAGAACATACCTGCAATTACTTCTGGAATTAAGAAAGCTTGGCTAGTCTGGTCAAATGCAGTGATTCTTAATCCAATCTATACCATTCCTTTTATTTAACTGGCAGTTGAGAAGGTGGTAGTGAAATAGCTTTTGCAGCTACTTCATATATTTGATTTTATCAGTAAGTCTTAGTTCCCACATCTGATTGCTCATTGGAAAAGCTCAGAAGTAATTCTCTGAATCTAGTGAGTTTAATTTATCCCTATGTCATAAGTGAGTTCAGCTTGGCACCGGAGGTCTGGTGCAGATAAGTGCTATTTTAAAGGTTATCTGGCTTTCTCCAGGGCTTAGGAAGCATAACTGCAGTGGAAAGTAACCAGAATTCAGCCCTCGTCTGGCAACGTCATGGACACCAACAAATGTGTTGAAGGAAGAACAGAGGCAGCCATATCCATCAGCTGGTGACAGGGCAGGATTGTGTCCCAGGCTGATGGAATCACATCTCACAGCTGTAGTGTGTGTGTGCCTGTACTTCAGCTGCTGCCAGGCAGGGTCTGTCTCCTGGCCTGATGGAACCTGCTCTCCCTCTTGCGATACAAATGTACTGTAAGGCAGGAATTGTTTGGGCCAAACTTAGACACATGGGGGAGTTTCACGTGCCATGAGACTTCATTTGAGGATGATTGCCTTGAAATTGTGTAAATCTGGTGCAATCTGGGTAAAATTATACAGATTGTCTCATTTTGCACCAAGTCATAGAATTCAAGCTTTTCAGCTGGTAGGGGGCAGCCAAACAATCACCCTACTTGATGTCTTTGTTTTCCCATTTACCCAACTTCTTTCTTCATGATTCAGGTATTTGTGATCTTTTTGTCCTCACTTGGGATTTGGACTGGTTTATCAAATTTTGATTTTCTGTCTTCTGTTAATACTTATCTCATGCCACTTGTCTGAGAAATTATTATTGCAACTGCTGAATGCCATTTGTGGTCAAAACACAAAAGTAACATTATTTGTATACATCATTTGTGGTGTCACTGGCATACAGAAAATACATAAATACACTTTCCAAGCTTCAAAATCCTGAAAAGTAATTGATGTTTTGCATAGTTATCTGAGAAATGCTTACAGATAGATGGCTTCATATTCATTTACACTCTCTAATTTCTGTAGTCTGTGCATGATCACTTGGATTTAGTGCATACTGAAGCCCTGAGAAGTGGCTGGACATTGCCTGCTGATGGGAAGTAGAGAATAAATCTTTTGTTTTCATTTGCTTCCACACATGACCTTTGCTTTTGCTTTATTAAACTGCCTTTATCTTGACTCACAAGGGGTTTTTTTCCTTATTATTTTCTCTCCCCAGTCATGCTGAGGAGGGGAGTGATAGAGTGGCTTCGTGGGCACCTGGCATCCAGCCAAGGTCAGCCCACCAAACAAGGATATATTTCTAACTCTTATTTTAGACACAAAGTATTGTGCTGTTATCCTCAAAAGCATTGACTAAAACTTCACTTGTGTACCTTACCATTGCCTTGTCTCTTTCCTCCCCTGCTCAGTGAGGTCAAAGCTTTCCATGTTTCCATTAAAAAGAACATTTAAGTACAGAGGAAAGAGGATCTTCTATTGTTTTTAAAGATACAATTTTATTTAGAAAAAAAAATCACAGAATCATTTGGCATGGGTGTGTGCCAATCCGATATGTCAGTGCTGTAATACAGCATATCCAGAATCAAAGTGGGAGGTGCAGGAGAGTTGCATAAAATCAGTCACAAATGTCCATACTGAATGTACTGCCTGAAAGAACTTCAGAATAACTCTTCCTATTTTTAAACTGCTGGAACAGGACTGAGACCAACTCAATGAACAGTCTTTGCCTGTCCTTGTGTGTTTGCTCATGTGTAAGCAGAAATATTTTCCTCCTCAATAAGGTGTTACAGATCTCAATGTGTTTCCATTGTCTCAGCAATAAAATGTTTTGTTCTGTTGGTCTAAGTCCAGTGTAAAAGCTACACATGGGCAACAGCAGAATTAGACTAGATTATTAAAGTCCTAATAATCGTAATTGTTATAGTTAATTTTAATTAGGGGGTTAAATTTACAAAAAAAAAAAAAGATTACATGGAGCCACTGTTGTCTATAATCTGAGAAGGAACAATGGGAGAACTGTGAGATTAAACAGTTGCTAAATTATTATCAATGAACAAATGCAAACCCCATCATAATGACAAAGCATTAAGTAGCCTGGAGCTATTAAATTATAGTCTTCAAAACGTTTCATAGGTAGGAAAAAAAAAAGCTTTTCTGGATTATTGCAAAGGAACTTAATGTCACTCTTTTTAAGATAGTGAGAAAATATACCGATCTTAATTCTGCAGATGTGAGTGTTGTTATAACTCTAGTGTTGTTAAATATGTGCTTTTGATTCATGACACATACTCAATGTTTCTTCCATATAGTTCTGAAGCTAATTTGATTTAAAACACTATTATCTGAATGGAGCATGTCCTAAAAAGCAGAACACAATGGATGTTAAATATTGACTTTTCAATTGAAAGGATATATTCATTATACAGCTGGAGTTAGCCTATCTTAAATGTTCATAAAAAAACAGAATCAAAAAGCTATAGAATCAAGTCTTGAAAAGTACCCTTTTTTGTATCAGTAATGATGATCTGACTCAGCTTTTTATTACTTCTACTGCTGTCAACTATTTGATGTTAGAAGCTCTCTTCCCTTTATGGCTTAATAATGTTATAGACTCATTTAAAATTGTTGTGCACAATAAAATGTTCTGATAACTACTGTTACAGGTTTTCTGTAGGTGGCATCACATTTTCTAATTTTCTGATAACCAAAAGAGGGCTTTGAAATATTTTTTGTCTCTTTATTTAAAACTTTCTAGATTATAGGGAACTTGCATTAGTCACTAATCAAAACCCTTTTCTTTCTTCTTTTTTAAATCAAGTTTTCACATAAGACACTTTCAAAACTTGTTAGGCTAGTTATTTATATTTATTCAATTCCATTTGACTTAGCAGGTAGACTAGCGAAGGAGAGTATAACAGTGTGTTACAATTCCTCACATCCCAAATTGTCTGCAGACCAAAGTAGGACAGAGCACTCAGCCCTAATTTAGAGTAACAGCAATATCCTGCTAGCCAGTGTGGAGACTTCTTAGGCCCTACATCTGCTGGCCTCTGTCACTTCCAGTTTCCATCTATTTGCAGATGCTGGATCCAACTATCCTGGCTTTGTCTCTAGTGGATTTTCCAGATGTCTCTGTGTTGCAATGCATACAGGACTCAACCAAGAGCAAGTGTTATGTCCATTCTATATATTTCTTGGCACAGTCAAACCTATACATGTTCTAGTTTTGCTCCACTTCTAGTTATTCTTTGGTTGTGGTGAGTCTATTTCAACATCAAAGTTCAAATTTAGTTCTGACTCAAGAAAAAATACTCTCTGAGACTAGGGGTTTTATTTGATTCCCAGAGTCACTTCTGCTCTAGCCACTAAACTATTGTGTCTATCCTTCTTTCTCTGAACTAATAAATATTTATAAAGTAAAAGATTGGCAACTGTCCCATGTGGCTGATTAGGGTACTTACCTGGAATATTATCCCCGTTCTACATAATCCAAAGCAGAGGCATAGTCTGGGTTTCATCTGAGTGCCTCAGCCACACAGTTATTTACTACTTGGGTGCTTTCCTGCCTTTTTCCAGGGCACACATTCCACACCAAACTACAGAAACTGTTCTAGTGAAAATTATAACCTAGCAAATATCCTTGACCAGGTTTAACCTTCAGCCACAACAGTGACTGAATGTTCAGAAACCCCTCTCCCATTGCAAACTGCTGAGGATGGGCATGCCTCGCACCATGACAGTAATTGCTACCCATGATAAATCCCTACAGAAGTGCTTTCCTTACAATCATTATTCCTATCCTACCTTCAGTGGGCCTGAGGCTGTGACCTACTGTTCAGAGTGTTTTCTGGAAGAAATTAGAGATTGAAAAAAATCAAGGTTTGATTAAAAGATGTAGAGCTGAGCCACTTTGGTGGACTGATAACGCACATCCCCAACAGTCCCTTGGCATCATATCAGCTTTAGTCGAGTTGAGGTGGGGAGAGGTGGAAGAACCCTTTGGGAGGGTGTCTCTTTTAGTTATGTGAACAGCAGCTGTATTTCTGATATCTTAGATATCAGTTTTCAGCTTAGTGGAGCTGAAAGTTTTTATTTTTACAGCTTTCCACTCTACTTAGCTTCTTGCCAAGTCATAAAATCTAAGGTACTGCAATATTTAGTCTATTCATGGCCATATAGAGAGCTTAGATCTGCAACATCCACTATAAAGGTGGCTTTGCATGACTCCTATTTAAGCAGACGCTTGAAGGTCCCTGCATTAAGGGAGTATGAGAAGAATCATCCATCGTGTAAGTGCTTCAGAGGGTGTAATGAATTTCTTTCCTACATCCAGGCATCTTTAAGTGCTGATTATTCCTGATTTTCAGTATGACCTGTTGTAGCCACAGGTATTGGATATAATTGAGAACATCCATCAGCTATCTCTCAATTCTAGCACAGTACTACACCTGATCAAGATTAAAGAGAGTTAAAAAAAGGAAAATTGTGATGCAGCATTTTACCACTGCAAAAATTTACTGGATTTAAGTTTACTGGAGCATTTCAGAGTAATCCTTTTGCTTTAGCAATAATTGCAATCATAATAGTAAACTTTATCTTTAAAAACAACATTCATTTCATTGAGATGAACTGTTCCTACAAAATAATTTGGCATTTCTCCAAAATGTTCTCCTAAATTTTTTTAATTCATGGGATGTTCAAAATGTTTTGCCTTTTTCGATTCAGGAAGAAAGAAAATTTCATGATAGTGACATATCCTTTTTAGGAATTGTACAGTTGAAATACTGTGGTGAAGAACTTTGTTAATAGTGAAAACTGTGGTGAAGATAACATAAAAAGAGTGAAGCTGTTCAACACAGTTTGTGATTTGTATGAAAGGCCCTGCTTTGGGACCTACTCACTTTCTATAGAGATTTAAGGGCTCTAAGGATGGATATAAGTTTAGACACAGGAATCACAGGACTAAGCCAGAGGCAAAATCAGAAACCAGGAGTCATGGGTTGAACAGGCAGCAGTGGCAATACCCTTGATGTCTGAAAAGAAAGGGGCAAGTTCCTAATCCAATAGGAATGAAAATAAATTTAAATAATACTGTAGCAAATAGAAATTGTTAAAAAAAGGTCCTATAAGGTCACCAGCACCAAAAAAACACTCTCATTTTAAAAACTACATATTTATTAATAGTGAATCAGCTAAAAGTTTTGCTTTCCTTTTCAGAAAATCAAGGAACAACAAAATGAATGGTTCAAAATAACTGCATCTTTTCAATTACTTGCAAAACAGTAAAGAATAACTTCGACTATTCATTTTGATGTTTTTTTGCCTCTTTGGTAGACTCAGGTGGTTTAAACAAGCTCAGGAAAAGGCAGTCATTAATATAAACTACTTGATTTTTTGATGGTATTTCTCCCTAAGTGCCTGTGTACTATGGCTAAATAAACTGTGCTTTAAGAATGTGGCTGATCCTTTGTCCACACTGGTCACAGAGCTCCAGAGAGAAGGATTACAGTACATTTTACTTAAAATTTGATAATACGTGTAACTTTGTAATCCAGGTTGCATCTGCATTACCTGGGATACTCATACTGATTTTATTGAGCTGTTTTTACTGGCTAATATAGACACTTCAGCAACATAGCCAGGAGACCATGGATCTGACATCATTTGGAAAAAAAATCTGAACAGCTTGAAAGGTCAGATAGAACCCCATCGCAGGAGAGACCATGGGACAAGAACTGATTCTTCAGGGACAGTGGGGAGAGGAAGACAGGTATGCAGTGGCTGTGGCAATTATCTTTTTTTTTAAGAAGAAAACATTACTGTATTTCGGTTTCTTTAAGCAGATGACTTTTTTTCAAAGTAGTTGCTGAAACTTTAATCTTGATTTGATTGTGTCTGGGTCTCTTTTTATTTGTGAATATTCTAACATCCAGCCTTTGATGTTACCTTTGAGCAGAGCCTTATCAGGTCCTGAAAATAGCTTCACAGATGAAAATTTTTTTCTATTGTATTAGCCTGGTTTGAAAAGAACGTAATTGACCTGCTATAATAAAAGATTTTACTTTAAAGTTTGATCCCAGCTTACAAGGGTTTGCATCTCTTGGTTCTGCTTTTTGAACACTTAAACAAGAGACATTTTTCAGCTTCTAAAAGGCTTTTAGCTCATCCACATGTATGGACAGTACCTAATGGACCCTACCCATTTATTCACTGGTCTCCACAGCTATGAAATGTGATTCTTTTATGTTTTACAACTTCAAAATGCTTTCTATTTTTAGGTCAAAATGAAAAATCCATTTGTCTTATTTAGCTTTTTAAATATTTATTTTATTATATTTTACATTCTGCTTTTATTTTACATTTCTGCTTTTGCCCTGGGGCATTTCTTCAAACTCATTTAAAAATGTGCACGTGATTGATTTGGTTTTTGAGACTGGCAACAGGAGCCAGGCTTCACTTCCTCTGAAAGTGTAGAAAAGCAATGGGCTTTTATTAGAGAAAGAGACTATTGCATTTGCCTTGTAAGGAAGAAGAAAAACTATACTGAAAAGAATTATCATGATGGAACTCGTAAAAGAATGGGCTGAATTCTTTTTTGGATCTGTGCTGGGTCTGCCAGGTGTGAATCTGGCCCAGGAATTTTTCTTGAGTGAGGCATGAAAAGTCAAGCCAACAACATTTTATTGTCCATAGACCTTACCACCACAATAGAGAAATATGATGATTTCTTATTGAGAAGCAGAAATAGATTCTGCATTTGCAATGTCTCTCCTGTTTCCACTCCACAGGTCTGCATAATCGAACATGTCAGGTCAAAGGATGGAAAATTTTCTTTCCGGAGGAAGGCGCTGATTGAACTGCTGCCGCCTGATTCTGCAGGCGGTGCTCAGGTGCAGGGTTCTGCTCTCTCACACAGACCTATTGATGTGAACTGGAGCTCTGCACTTTACAGATGCTGGGCTGGGGCTGAACAACCCGGCTCCGTGCTTGTGCGGTCAAAATTCTCACATCAGTTAATGGCAATTGTGTGAGAACAAGAATTTAGTAAAAAGCGAGAATGGCAGGATTTGGACTTGTACCAAATGCTTAGGAAAAGGCGGTGCTTCCTGCCCTCTCAGTTAGAAGTTGGGTGTTGTGAAACAGTTAGTAATGCCAAGACCGTTGGCAAGTGAGCAAGACAGAAATAATAGAATTAAAGGAGAGAAGGACTTTTTGCAATTAAAATTGCATGTACTGGCATTTCTAGTATGTGGCAGAGATCCTGCTCATTTTACTCCTGAGTAACAAAGAACAGAGCTGTGTATGTCACCATGGAAATGTAAATGGAGCTCCTTTGACAAACAGAGAAATGTATGCCATTCCTTTATGCTCAGATGAACTGTTAGTAGTGGGATGCAAGAGAAGAATGGGATGTCTGTTACAGAAAAGATATGAACATGCAATTGTAGTACCTTGTTCTCCTTTCCGTTAGACTTTCATTAGGAGCTTAAAAAACACATGGAGAAAAAAAAGAGAGCATTTTTTTCTAACTAATTATTTAATACAGTATTTATAGCAGGCAGTAAAAAATAATAGTGATCAAACATGGCAAAGAGTACAGAGGTAAGTATAGATTTGTACACTGTGCTGCTTCTATCTGGGCTGTCTACCTGCTTATTTTTCTTTGAAAAAAAAGATGGAGATTTATGAATGAAAGGAAATTTCAGAAGGGTTGGGAAGCTAAGTTACAATGTTATGAAGTCAGTTGGAGGGATTGTTTTGTTTAGTTTTTATGATCAACAGATGTTTGGGAATTTGTGTTCTAATTCTGACTGCATCATTCTTTTCTTGCTTGGGGCACAAGTACGTGTAGAGTGCAAGTTAAAAAATGAACAACAACCTATACTGGGAGCTCAAGAATTCATAACTTCTCTAATATTCTGAAGATATCATCTTATATTTTTGATCTGTTCCATTTGGAACAGAAAGCTAGGTAAATAACATCGAGTATTTTCTGGGTTTTATGTTGCTGCTTTAACATATACTTGGTCTTGATTCCACCAAATACTTCTGAGTTCAATTGCCATGAGTCTGAGAATTGAGTGTCTGGCTCATATTTGAACTAGAAATGTTTTAGGAGATAAGCAAGGGAGATGGAGTTGCCAAGCCAGTTGCTCTAGAGTCAAACCATAAAGGTAAAGAAAACGGAGAAGGATTGAAATCCAAATTCTGTGTTTACCTTTTTGCTCCTTTTGGAGTTTTGTTTTACCACTGTCATAAGATGAAATAACTAAAATCTTCTGCAAGCCAATAAACTTAGCAGCTTCCTGTTTTCCTCTTAGGAATAAGGATGAGATTTCTGCAACTCAGAAAGGAAAAACTTTAATGGCATCTGTTGTTCACTTAATTTTGCTCATTTTCATTTCTTTCTAACAGACACCACCCAGCCGCTTCTTTAACCCATCCTCCTGATTTCAATTAAGTCATTCAGAGTAGAAGTAATGCTTCACCCAGCTCCTGGTTTGGATATGGAATCTTAAATATTCTCAAAGATAGAGATATTCTAGAATATCTTAGATATTTTCAAGAAAGTTTGTCATGTAGATATAGCATGCTCTTTGAAAGTTACAGATGATATTTTTGAGTAAAGCTAATAGAAAAAATTAATGGAAATCATGAGCAATCTGAAGATTTTCTAATAACAGAAAAGGTCAGTAAATTAGTAATTGCCTCTGAAATATAATCATAAGACTGCCTAGTGACTAAATTGGCTTATTAAAATATGCTCAGAAGTGACCATTACAATATTCTTTATGCATTATGAATTAAGTATTTTTTTTTAATTTGGAAGAAATTCACATTTAGGAAAAATAGGGAAAATGCAGTGCATTCAAAGATAATGATAATCACATAATTTCTGTAGACATTGGGGAGAAAAAAAGTAAGCTAAAGTGATGCTCTTTGTTTCCTTGGTGCTAAAATGCAACTAATTTTGAAATGAAAGTGATGCCAGGTAGCAGCACTTCACAGTCAGTTGGGACAGAGAGTATCCAGCTGACCATGCAGGATCACTTTAGGGAGACAGAGTATGGTATAATCAGAGTGAAAGCAGTGCTGAGGAAATTTATTGTGTCTTCATTTTTCACATGGTATCTATTTTTCCTTTAAATGTTAGTGTTTGTTTAAATGTTGGTATTCCACATCTAGGATAATAAGCCTTCAGGATAACTCTTAGGTACTTGTTTCTCAAATACCTTCTGAAGGATCTAGTACAACTTTCTCCTTCCTGACTCTCATATCTCACAGCTTAGTTCTCGTCTTGATTCCTGTTGAATAGCAGGATTTTGATTACTGCAGTTTCCTCTTCCCCTACCACATCTCTGTACTACTTTGTACCCCCTGCTTTTGTCCTTTGGGCTTGTTTTAGTGGAGAAGTTACCTGAGATTGGTTTGCTATGTTGTTCATGCAAAGTTTAACTTTACAGAAAGTGCAGTACCATGCTCTCTTCTTATATTGACATCAGTAACTTGCTTGACAGAGTTCTGCTCTGAGCCTGATCTTCTCAGAAATGTCTCATGATACAGCTTTTTCTGATCTGCTCCATATTCTGTTTGCAAGGACATGAATGCTGGGGGTGATTACAGCAGAAGGAAGAGCAAGTAAGTAAATTTGAAGAGATAAGTTTGCAGGCCTTTATAAGGAGCTGTTTAAAAGTACACCCCAGTTATACTGCCATCCCAGGGGAGCTGATTTACCTTGCATTGCGCATCCCAAAATAAAGAAAGCTCTTTATTTGAAGTTCTTTTTAATGACACCTACAGTCCAACCAGAAGCATGCTACAAAATTAATAGCATTCTGCAGTCATTATTCTCAACCCAAGGGGTCCAAACAGGCCTGGCTGCACCGAACACCTGAAAGTTTCTCTGCTGTTTGAAATGTCTCTGGAGCCTAATTTGGGCTACTCAGTTCATAAAACGCCATCTTAACCAAAAACTGAATGAACAAATGAAACTGATAGTTTAAATACTGCTTTTCCTCTATTTGTAACTACAATAGACAGGTTTGCTTTGTAATACAGTTGAATTCTGGAACCATCTGCCCCACCTTGTGCTTAGTTTAACAGTGGGAAGATGAGGGCTGGCATGCATTTAGGAGTAGGGAAACAGGCTTGGGAAGAAGCTCAGGAGGGATGTGTGAGCAACAAGTGTGCCTCCTGCTTTTAGGATTTGTTACTACAAGGACATAAAACTCACAGCATTAGGTTTACGGTATTTATATGCTATAGTGAGTGACTTGGGAATGAGAGGATTAAAAGACAACAGGCAGAAGGAGACTTGTAGCTTTTAATTCTTCCCAAAATGGTAATGAAGAGCTGGTTACAGAAAAATTAGGTTTAAATTCTTCCTTGTGCAGTTTATGAGATACTGTAATTCATTATATTTAATAATAGATCTCCTTCTGTTGTATAGATTTTTACTTAAGGATTTGGTAACTCTTTAGCACACAATTTTTCACTGTCTGCAGACAGAGGCTGTGGTCCAGGCCACAGGTAGCACCAGAGCTGGCCAGGGGCTCAGGGATACTGCCATTCCTTCTGGCAGGGAGGCTGCAGGAGCAGGTAAGAAACACAAATTTAGTTCACTGCTAACAGTACACAATAAAAGTTCATAATGTCTCTTGCTGTGACCTGGTGAAGGAAAGTTTCGGCACAGTTCTCTTGTTTTCAGCTCCTTTTTCTTACAAAAGCTTCTCTGCTTTGCCTCACTACTGAGGTCAGGTTGGATGTCTGCTTTTCATTTATTTTTACTGAATCTCATAGGTGCTTTCCTTTGGAAAGGACTGGTTGTCTAGTTCTCCAAAGACATGAATTAAACCTGGGGCCTCTAGTGCACACAGAGGCACCTGAAAACCACCAGTTTTAAAGGGGATGTGACACTTAGTTATATGAACTCCCTTCTACCAGGTGCGTAAAAAGAACTTCTGGCTGTCTAACAGCCTTTGAGGAGAGACGAGAAAATTAGTCCAGGTGAGCCCAGAATTGCTGTGGGTGCATAAATGCCCTAATTTGAGATATAATACAGTATAATAATCATCAAAATAGAGTAGAATTGTGTTTTTTGGTTGCCTAGAACAGGGATGTTAAATGGTGATTCTCATGTTCCAGGGGGATTACTCACATAGAAATAATATACCAAAGATAGGGTTTAGATTGAAAGGATTTTAAGCATAACAGAGAAGCCATCCCCAACTCTCTGTGAAAAACTGGTAGTTTCAACATAGTTCCTGGGATACTGTTTTCATATCATAAAAATTAGTGGAATTTATACTAGTTGCACTTCAACTGTCAGATTCATCAGGGGAATAGTGATTTGCAGACTGAAGTAGTGCTTGGTCCAAAGTGGAGAGTGCTCCTGACCCAGCGTGGGCTCAGAGTGCGGCTCCCTGAGGGAAATCTCACACTGCAAACTTGGACTGTGAATTTGGTGTCTCTACAGAAAAATGGAGCTCTCAGGGCTGTCAGTCAGGCACCATTCACAAGGAAAGGCTTCATTTCAGAAAGGGAGAAAGGAACCTGCCCAGAAAAGTCTTGTCTGGAAAGACAAAGAGAGAAGCTAATTTTGTGCATTGTCTGCTAGGCAAGGATGCACTAAATTAATCAATGGCTTGGCTCTCTGTTAGTTGTGAGGAGGGTGGCATTGCAACATGAGTCTTGGCAAGTTTGGCATTGGTTCTTTTTTTAAAGAAATGAATCCCAGTAATGATTGAATTCAAAAGAAACACCAAGAGAGACGATATTTCAAAACACCATTTTCAGCTAAAATCTCACTCCAGGCAGAATGAGAGAGGATACAGTAATGAAGAGAAAATTGCAGGTATGGAAGAACTCAAGCTATCTCCAAAACCTTCTCTAAAAAGAATCAAAATAGGAAAACTGTCTGCATCAGTTTTGATAACACGTCTCTCGTGGACATCTAAAGTCTCATGAAATATATGAGGGTTCAGAACAGAAATGGTCAAGAGACAAACCAGGGCAGATTTCTCGTGGAAGCCGATATTTTCTAGAACATCAGAAAATCTCATGGATCAAATAAAGATTTCAAATTTCAAAACATCACATTACTTCAGAAATAGAGCACAGGCAATTCTCTCTTTGATCTGTTCTCTGAATGGGAGTTCCCTACATATGTAGTCTGTCCATCAGCAGGATAAGATGCAGCACACAGCTAATTTTCCAGCCAGTTCCTACTCAGTATCAGAAACATCAGATTTGGCACTGAGTTTGCCAGTGTAGACATGTCTGTGAATGACAACCTATTCTACATTCAGGAAGTTAGAAAATTCTCAGTGAAGTAGACAGCTAGAGAGCTTGTCACAGAAAAATTATATTAAAAGATTCCAATTCACCACGTCTTTTTTCCCATATGCTTAAACATCTGGAATACAGAAGAGCTTTCTGTATGTATGTACGCATGTAGCCAGACAAAATGTTGTACTGACTTCTGCCTACTAGAAATTCATCTGTCATTTGTTGTATTTAAATGCCCAAGGGATACTCTACAGTCAGGAGCTGACAGGATCTACAAAGATTTGTAGAGAAGAGTTTGAAAAATCCTTGAAAATAATGTATAAAAGAAGAAATAATAAAAAAAAACCTGATTCTGTTCTGATTTATTTCTGGATACATCTGAGGTAATTTATGGCAATCATAGAAGAGTCCTAGATTTGCATTTTGACTGAGTTTGATTACTGCAGCACATACTGATCTCACTAAAAGGTTCTAAACCTTCCTTTTACAAATTATTAAAAATCCCAAAATTTTATAATGTTATTCACAAACAGATGCTAGTGTTGCTGCCTTTCACAGTTTTTTTAAACTAATTTTCCAGTATAAAAAGGCATACTGATTCACAGAGAATCACTAATAAAATAAAATAAAATAAAAAAAAACAGCACAGCAGCACAGTATTCTTTTATGGTGCCAGCACTGCCTAGCAGTGCTCTTCACAGAAAGATATTCTTGTCTGATAAAAGATTCCACAATTACATTCATTCATAAAATTAAGATTAAACGATTTTCTTGTATCTCTTCTACTTTCTGGAGGAGTCATGACTGCACTAATGAAGGTTAAGTAGACTAGGAATGATTGGTAGAATATCTGTTGGAGAATTCAGATACACGTAGCATTATAGCACCTACCACATCATCTGTCATAGCAAGTGAAAAAAATCTTTCTTCAATTCCCCAGGCATTTCAAAGATAATTACTCTAAATACAATGGGTGAAGAATCCTATTAGTTACGAGTCAAGTGTTCAAGTTCATTCTTTTACCTCCTTCTGTTTTACAATATTTGGCTGTTTTTTCACCATCACTTTTTAAATGTACAACTGTACTCCTGACTCCTATACTGAAGTTATAATTGAAACTGAAGCCACAGGAACATGTAAGACTGCAGTGCCCCAAGTCAGTTTGCTATGCACCAGCAGGACAGCAGGCAAGGAGCCTTCTTGTGCCAGAGGCCTGATCCAGGCCCAGTCTGCATCCTTTGGTGTAAAGACCAAGGCAGTGCTAGGACTCTCTTAGGAGACAATGGAAAGTAAAAAGCTTTGATTTGTCCTTATAACTGTTCGTGGACTTGTCCACGCATAACTGAGGCAGGACAAGTTGTGTATTGGGAAAGTATTTCAACAGATATGGAGTTATCCTGTGAGAATTTGAGACTGGGCATGTTGACTGTGCGCACAGCACAGTAATATTAGTAGTGAAATATCTGTATCTGAAGGAAAATAATATTTTTTCATCTCTTTGCAAAGACCATTTGAGTTAAAGGGTAATACCAAAACTATAAATTTTGCTATTTTTGCCATGGCTGTGAACCTACAAAACTTGCTTTGTCTTAATGGAAAAAGCCCATGAGAGACTAACAAGACTTGACTGTGGCTGGAGGAAAGAGATTGAGTTCTTGAAGAAAAAAAATGGCTATCAGGGAACCAAACTAAAACATGAGGCTTGTTCATTAAGAAGTTATCCTAGTCTATGTTACCATCAAGCTGGCGAGGTGTAAGTACATGGAGTAAGCACAAGTAATGCTTGTCAGCCTCAGGAATCTGGGATTATACACAGTATTTACACTGCTAAAGCATATGGGGTTTTGTTGTTTAAATGGATTTTCTGACCAGTGTACACATCTCCCAAATGGGCGAATGCCACAAAGTGCTTGAATTCGGGTGAACAGTTGTATGCAGGGTTTGGCAGTTTCTCATCAATTTTGACATTTCTTCCCAGAAGAGACAGCTGGGCAGGAATGTGGTCTGAAAGCTCAGAAAGGAAGCATGTCCAGCTAACTGCATATTCTTAACAGAGGTGTGTCTCTTTATGGGCTCTCTGTAGGGTGTGTTCAGGCTCCACCATGAGTGTGTATCTTCAAGCTCTAAGTTCTGTTACGTGTGAGATTTTCATAAAATCAAAGAAAACCCAATGTTTCTTTTGCTCAGAGCAATTGTTGGCCCAAACTTTTGTAAGAGACTGACTGATGACTATTCTTTTCTCTGTTGGTAGGAAAGTCAAAGACATTAAACCATTACCAACTGTTAGGTCAATTTGGGAAGGAAGACACACAAAACCAATCATAAAGGGCAGTCAAGCAACTGAGACTCACTGATGCCAAATCAAAATCTTTCAAGCTCAGATGTCAGACAAAGTAGTCACATTGAAAGGCAACATGCCATAGCAGTCATACTAGCTAAAAAAGAATTCAAGAGGAATCATATTCAAAATAGGAAATATGTTTGTAGCAGAAAATAGCAATGTAGCAAAATATGAAAAAATGAAAGTCATACAGCAGTACAACAAGAGGGAGACTTAAACTCCAGTGCAGTCTCGGTGCTAACATATGGCTGGAGAGCTGGAGCTACTCAAAGTGTAAAATCAGACACACTAGAGACTAAATGTCTAGAAGAGATTCTGATTCGGGATAAATATACTTTTAACCAACAGGAAGAGATGAGAAATCAAAATCACCAGCCAGCAGCTTATCTCCATCAGTATGAAGAGCACACTTGGTAGATGCGGAGTGTGTACTTCAGATGCCAGGACACAAACACTCACCCAGCGCTGTCAAACGCAAACTGACCGGTGTCACGGAAAGAGGCCATGCAAGAAAAGCCCTTGCAAAACCCATTAGCAAGCAGGAGGCATTAGCAAGGCAGTCACAGCTCTGTAGGGCACTTGGACACAGCAGCAAATGGCAGAAGTAGAAAAGGCTGTTCTCTCACCCATTCACTTGCACTGGCAGGGAGTTATTAAGGCAAAGAATACAATCATTAAAAGTGACCACATCATCAGGTCAAAATAGAGGATTTCTTGATTAACTCAAATGAGCACAATCTTCTACTAAAACTTCTATGTCTCTGGCACTTGCAGCTAATCAAATCTATATAATAACACCTGCATCATTATTTCTGACAGAGGACAGAAGTTGTCAGAAACCTTGAGATGCTTTAATCAAATACAGGACACTAGCAGAGAAGGGCCAGGGTTTCACTGTGTCCCAGTTTACTTGCTACATGTATTTTGTAGTGCATTTCTCCTCATAGCTTTGAGAGAGCAGCAATCTATATAAAATACACTAAATATGACCTTCCCCTTTCACTGTTTTGAAAGTTGGAGGGATAAGAGGAGCTGTTGGGGAAGCTGTGGCAAGAGGGTGGTGTACAGCAAAGATTGTTGGCTTCAGCAGGATGGATGTTATACCCTTGCTAACGTTTTGGACACCTGGTCTCAGGTTACAGAGAGAACACAGAGGCTGTAATCACAAAAGAGAGCACTTTCTTTGAATTTGAGTGCCCTTCATCTCTGTCATCCAATGTATTTTCAGTTTCTTCATTAGATGTACATAAAGGTATTAGTGAAAGGCTCAGCTGCTTTTAAAAGCTTTCCTAAGCAATTCTGCTTTGGAAAAAAATCATTCTGTGAAGTAAATAAATAAATAAACCTGACAAACATGTTTTTCCAAATCTCTGCAGAACTGCACATCACCTGCTGGCACTTCTGAATTCAGTGTGCTGCATATCTAATTGTTTTTGCTCTCCTGTATTTTGCTTCCCTTTCAAAAGCTTTTTCTACTGCAATTGGTAAAACATCTTGTGGGCATTTCCTCTGCTTGCAGCCTTGCCTCTCACATTGCTTTTCCTTCACAAATACTATAAGGAAATACAGAATGACTGTCTGGGATGATATAAGTTCTTTTGTTGCTATTACATATGGACAGACTTGTGTAGTAAACCAGCTACCACCTGTTTTCGTTTGAAAATGAAAAAGCAGTTTTCTTCTTTCTTATAAAGTGCATGAAACATCTGATTTATTTTGCTCATATACACTCAATTACATAATAAATGCTTATAGAACCCCATACTGAAATCTTAGTCAAAATTCTCAGTAAGCCATTAAGACTTGTATGTTTAATAGTGGTATTTTCATTATTTGAAAAGGTGGGGGTTATAGTCTCTCCACTTGCCAAAGCCAAGAAATCCTGCAAAGCATTCACACTCAGTTTTGGAATGACGGCTCCTTTGTAGCACTGTGCACATCCTCTTAGGTCAACACTTCTCAAATCTTATGACTCCAGTGTTTGGTACCATTGAGTTATCCTTCTTGAAGATGTGTTGGGCAGTATTGCTTCCAGCATCTATGTACTAATTTCTCCCAGAGAATTTGGAGTTTGACACATGTTGCCCTGTAGAGACCAAGGGAGTGTCCTCCACCTACAGCTCTGGAAAGCCAATGTGATCTGTTGTAGAAGGATTAAAAGCTTGTTGATATCTTTGGAAATCTGGAGTTTTCACTCTTCACTCTTTCACTCTCTATCTCTCAGCAATGCACAAATCATAATTTTAAAAGGTTGCTACCTTCTGCTCCATCAAAATGTTGCAAACATTTTCCATGCTGTCTCAGTAAAGTGTTTGTCATATTGAGATCTGTAAGACATTTGTTCCACAAACACCGTGCTACTGCTTTTATTCTTTGATTGGGAAGGTATTAACAATTTAATTAACAATCGGTCACAAATGAAGAAAAAAAATAGGGAAGAAAAGCAGTGTGGCACTCAAGGCTGAGCACAGATAGATGGAATTTAATCATCTCTGGAGCCTCTGTGGGGATTGTAAAGGATTTTAGAGAAGGCCATATGTGACTGTTAAATTGGCTTCAACAAATCCAAATTATCTGTAGCAAAATTTGATTTTTCATTAAAAATCTATTTTTTAACATGAAGCACTAAAATTTCAGATAAAATAAGTGGAAAAGCAACTGTCATTTTTACAACAGAAAGCTGTGTTTTTTCATAGAATGTAACTGCCTCCTACATTTTTTTCTGAAACTGTTATTTTCCGATCAAAAAGACTATCAATAATGAAACATAATCTAACAATTATGCCAAATTGTCTTGTTCATTTAAATTCTGAGGTGGTGCAGTATTGTACTGACCAGGTCTGAGCCTTATACCTCTTCAAAAAACTGCTTTACAAAGATGAGTTTGGTTCTTGTCAAGTGATTTGTTTCCATCACTTTTTTCTCCTTCTTGGAGATAAAAGGGCCTGTGCTTTTAGCTTTTTAGCTCCAGTGGCTAATTCTCTGAGTTCAGCCCCCTACTCTCTCTCACTCTATCAGTTTCCCCCTCTCAATATTCACTGCAGTGAATGAGGAGCATCTGAGGGAGCCAGGGGGCTCGGCTCAGGGAGGACCTAGGAGGACCTGCAACCACCTGAGAGGTGGGGTCAGTCTCTTCTCCCAAGTAACAAGTGGCAGGATGAGAGGAAATTACCTACACTTGCACCAGGAGAGGTTCAGATTGGATAATAGGGAAATGATTCTCCACCAACAGGGTTGTAAATCATTCAAACAGTTTGCCCAGGGAAGTGGTGGAGTCATCTGAAGGTGTAAAAAAAGTCAGGTACATGTGGCACCCGGGGACATGGGTTGGTGGACTTGGCAGTGCTGGGTTAGTGGTTGGATTCAATGATCTCAGAGGTCTTTTCCAAACTAAATAGCTCTATGACTCCATTATTCCCCCCAAATTAATTCCAACCAGGTAACTGGTTAATTACATATTTCTAACTAAACACTTGTGCATTTATAAAGGAGTATTTTTCCCAGGGTGGCCATAAGTTGCAAAGATAGTTAGCATTAGGCAATTACCATTTTGAAGAAGAGATGTTGTCACCATTAAGAGT
Source organism: Climacteris rufus (assembly GCA_013398175.1). Classification (NCBI taxonomy): domain Eukaryota; kingdom Metazoa; phylum Chordata; class Aves; order Passeriformes; family Climacteridae; genus Climacteris; species Climacteris rufus. The sequence goes on along the minus strand of VZRZ01006012.1, from coordinate 1,035,137 downwards.
GGGTACTTAGAACATATAGTAGCAGTGTCACATTCATCACAGCATCTGAGAGACAGGATGCTTAAATGCAGTGAGAAGGCTGTTAATGCAGAAATGTTTTAAAACTGCCATCAGATCTCTTGTAGTCAGTACTGGTACTTTACATAAAAATTGCCCGCACTGATGATACGGTAACTTGTCTGAGCTCGAATCATTGGAGAACAATCAAATATGATAAATGATTGCCAGCTGCTGCCATTTTCAAAGTAGAGACAAAGACCTGAGATAATACAGCTAAGACAATTCACAGAAACTTCAAAGGAGCAACCCCTTCAAGTATTGTGTCGTTTCTGACACTCAGTCAATGTAAATTATACCTGATTTTTATAGGCAGTAACAGGTTTATTTTCAATGCTTCTATCTATATTCAGTAGACACAATCTATATTGAAAAATAGTATTATATATCCAACTGGTCCATAATTATTATTTAGAACAGTTACACTCATTATAGAGACTGCCATAAAATATTATCAGACCATCTGTACTGAGCAATTGCAGTTGTTGGTAACTGTATTCATGGTCAAGGGTGCAGACAACTGTTACAAAATTATGTGCCTGAGTGAAGTTAAAATTCAATGTATTAGCACAGTAGGCATATAAAGTGGAGTATAATTTTTATTTTATAATGCAGAATTGTTGTAAATATTGTATGTTTTTATGTTCAGGAAATATCCATGAACTTACATGCAACAGGGCAAAAATATACCCCATTTTTTTCAATAAGAAAGGAAACACCTGTTTGGGGACCAATTATGAACTTCATAGAACTATCAGTACTAATTACTGAATAGCTACAGGATTTTCATTTAAGCAAAATGAACCATACTTGAAAACTAAACTTAGAATGTAAATGATGCAATCATTCATAATTCATTCTGCCACGGTACACAAAAGCAGAACCTGCAGTAGGCTTTTTAAATCTTCTGTGCAGATTAATACAGCCAATACTAGATTTTTAAACAGCTGTTGAGGAGAATCAGATCTTCTAAGGGTACTGGTTTTTATCCAGCATTTTATTACCAATCTTAAACTTGAATACAGCTGCTCTGAAAAAAAAGACTTAGCAGAAAAGGTAAAGTTATAAGCAGACGAGTAATCTACATTTCTGCACAACAGAAATATTAGCTGCTCGTTAAAGAATGTTGTATGGCCATTTGCAAGACTCATACTTGCTTGTAACTGTTCAGTTAAATCTTCAGTCTGGCAGTAGATAATGTCTACTGCCCATACATTAGTGGAATCAATGATCCAAGGTAATCCAAGGATAATTTCTCAGGCAAGCTAACTGAGGGCAAGACCTCAAGATCTCAAATACAGCTACAGCTCTCCTGGGGACGAAGAGAAGATTCTCAATATCAGTCCTTGATTTGCAGGTCTCAGCCTTTTTGCAGGCTAGAACGACCACACCAATTAGTCGTCCAAGCTCAGGTTACTGTTGCTGTTACCCTTTTCAATGGAAACTCCCTATAGTGGGTGAATATCCGTTCTTCTTACCTGGCATTTTTATGTGAAATCCCTTTTTGTGCTCAAAGAAATACCACCCCATGCATGTATAACTATTAACTCCACAGAAAGTTGGTTGCTTGGTACAATACATCCCAAAGCAATAATTTATAGTGGTTTGGACAATAATAACAACAATAGTAATAATAACGACAAAGGGCAAAGTTTAGCTGCAGTTGAGAAGTTTAATGTCTATGGTGTTTCTGTGAACCAGTACTAAGTACTTTGTAAACCACTAATAATCCTACATGTAGCTTGGGAAAGAATTTGCAGTAAAAATTATATTGATAAAATTTAGTTTGCAAATTTCTTGAACAGATTGTGAGATCCGATTTCTTTGTAATCAGTTCTTCTTTATCAGTTATTATGGAGAGAAAAACTGAGCCTAGTCACTGATCACAAATTCTTTCCTGATGTTGTAAATGTGTGTATGAATATAATGTCTTCCTGTACATACGGTAACTTCATATTCCATCTCTGTGATCTATCACTTCAGAAAATATTGTTCAATTCCCCATGCCTTAAACTTTTTTTGACACAAAATGTTACATTTCTCCGAAATCACTTTCCACGGACATTCCTAGCAATAAAACCATTTTTCATGTGGATTCTACCCTACCTAACCACTGAGAGTGTCCATCTCACAAGGACACTGTCCAACCAGGAGTCGATGGGATCCGTGCTGGGCTGGCAGTCTTTGTGATCCATATGGGTATAGCACTCACGAGGATGACAAGATACACACCATCCTGAAAAATCTCTCTGCCATTAAAGCTGATTTAGGACCTTCTGTTAACTATTGTATACACCTGATTGTACAGCTTAAGTCTGGTAATATCCCATATTGCTTCCATCTTTTTATTCACCCAGATAAATCAAATTAAATAAGGTCTTTCCGCAGATGGTTGGGGTGTGAGTACACCTTTGGCTGAAGATAGATGCTAAGAAAGGAAGTTTGAAATTGCAGCAAACCATGGATTCTTGTCCCTCCTGTCATATTGAATACGTATCTATTCACTCAAGCTTTTACTTGAATTGAGGTTTGTGAAGAGTTGAATTCCCTAGAGCGTGTGCCGAGATTTTTAATTTAACACTCATTACTTCAACAAACACAATGCATTTGCATTTGCAGGACAGGAAAAGCAATGTTTAAATGGAACTTAATCCTGTATTTTGAAAATCTGCAAGTGATTTGAACTCTCTTACTGGTCACTTTGGATTTCATTAAAGAATAATGTCATGAAGAATAGGAAGCCACATATTCTTTCATAATTTGAAAATATAACATTACAGATAATCAAATGTAATTGTCCAGAGATTTAAGGAAGTGTTTCCAGAGACAAGAATTTATATAACAAGAAATAGAACCCCATTGTCCACTTAGAAGGGTTAAAGGTGAGGAAGTGGGAATATAAGTTATGCAATCCAATCAAATTCTTGACATAATTGCATTTGTCTTTGTTTTGTGTGCAAAAAACACACTAAAATGTGTTCTAAGAGTAGTATTTGATTTAAAGAAATCTTTCTACATGTGTATTAGGAAACATGAAAGAAACTATGTAAAAGTTCAAGCATTCAGTATGTTTAACCATTTATGAGCAGTTTATTAATATTTTATTAACTATTGCTTGAAAGAACAACAAAAGTGCTGCTTGCCAATTCAGAGAAAATAAGTGATCTTTAGTTTAATGATTTAACACACATAAGCTTTATGAAATGTGCTTGTTGCTATGGTACACATGCATTTCTCTGACAGGATAGATGGGAAAGTAACAGGATATGTATGGCATCCTTTTGCGTGAAGAATGTCATTCCTTTAGGGTCCTTTTGAGCCTGTCTGACTTTTTTCTTCTACAGGCTTAGTTTCCTATCTTTACTCTTCCTTACTGAAGCAGTATTCTCTGCTTTTGGAAAAAATGCATCCAGCAATTGAATCACCCCCTTTTTGAAAGTGAACAACCTTGTGATGCACTTTTTTTAAGGATCTGTTGCATTTACAACAGTTGAGCTGTGACATATTTTGAAAGACTGTGAAAAAATATTGCTATTTCTGCCAGTGGGAAGTGTTTCATGGATGCAAAAGCTATACAGAAAATAGAGATCAAATTCGTACTCTATAGAATATTTTTACCTCTTTGTATATCATAAACTATACAATATAACCTCTTCCCAATTTCTGTCTTACTCTACAGGATATACACTTTCATAAAGCATTCATAATAATAATAACTAACTGTGAAATAGTGGTTGTTATTTTGACTATGATTGTTTTAAAATGTCAGGTAAGTATAACAGATTGTCGTGCTTGTGTAGATTCTGAAACAAATTCTCAGTAAAGGAGGTACTACTGAAATATCAAATAATTTGTATGACTAAAACTAAAATCTGTTTGGAATCTAAGAGATATAATGATAGAAAAATATCAGAGAGGATGACATGTAATAGAACATTTAAATGTATAGACAACCCAGAGAGAAGCAGCTCGGGATATAGTTAAATGTGTTAGCTAGGACATGGAATTACAAAGAATGTTATTTGAGACACTGAAATGGCTAGAGTGGCTAGAAAGTTCAAGTGAATGGTGTCTTTCCTGATGCAGATAAGAAGTACTGAGGGAATAGATATTTAAATTACAGGCTTAAAATATCTGCCATTCCCACTTAAAGGTATGGAGATACTAAGAGTTTCTATTTAGAGATTGGATTGTCTGTGGGACACCTGGCTAAAGCAGAGGCGGTTTTGTTGGTTTGGACTTCTATAAAGACAAATACATAAGCAATGCAAAAACAGAGTCAGCTAAATTTTGCAGGAAAAAAATCACATCAAAAACAACACACAGTGCTAAACAGATAGAGTGCCACGAAAAGAAGTTCAGGTAGAAGGACTGGGACAGAGACATGAAGATTACTTCAGCGTATCTGCAGTAGAGAGAAAGAAAACAAAAATTCTTATAGGAGATGAGTCACGAGGCAAAACTAAGGACTTTATATTCCACTGAAATAGCTATTAAAGAAAAAGAGTGAGAATTCCAAGGAACAAGGGGATATCTGCCATATGACCTGAATTGCTTCACAAGCTCATGATTTAAATGCTCTGCAGGAAAAAAAGGCTGCTATATTTGCAATTGAGTTATTAGATCACAAACCAATTCAATTTCAGCTGAATCATGGGACCAGATGCAATATGAGCCTCAGAAATATTGATAATATTACAAATATTACACTAGAGAAATGTAGCTCAGAGCTGGTGATATTCAGTATATGTACTGTGAGTCCTGTAAGCAAAAATAAGCTGTTAATAAGAAATCTGTGAAACAAGCAACTTTATCTCTTGGTGTCTGTAACAGCTGACAGGCAGAAATACCTTGCTGAGCAACAGTGTAGCATAAAGAGCAATTTGCTCAACGAGTGCCATCAAAAGTACTCCAAACTGAAATAGCAAGGACAGCAGCACTGATGGGGATCATCCTCTTCCAGCAGCACTAGTAAAACAATTGGAGAAGGAACAGGCATATCTCCAAAGGGGTTGGTTACATGTCGAAGTAGCACAGTATGGATCTGCCTCCAAACAGTGCTGACAAACTCTTTTGGTAATCTAGACATTGGCATTGGCTCAGAAACACTTAATAGTGGAGAATAACATTTCTCACAAACAGCCTCTGAGGGCTCTTGCCTGCTTTGCCAATGTTCAGAAGTGACTATTTTGTGTTAAATTATACAAGCTCTCCTGTCACTTCACTGTCTTCTTCATCCTGAAGGAAGTACTTCCAAAAACAAGTAACTATGGATGTTTCCAGAAAGCATTCTATTTTACTCTGCACTTGGCATAAACTGAATGAGACATTAAGATCAGGTCAGATAAGAGCTTTTATATTAGGAAATGGAAAGGACAAGGAAAAGGTTATGCAGTGTTATGACATCAAGTTGCAGAGATGGCTAACTAAGAAAAGAAAGAACACAAGACTGTGTGGAGAAAAGCTGATAATAACCTTCCTTACTTCAGACAGACAATTTATTTGTCTGTCCAAACCTTCAGAAAGCTACCAGGAGAAGTATCACTACAAGAGTTAAAATCAACTTAACCCTCTGGGCTTAGTTCCCTTTCTTGTTAGTGATTTGCATCCACACTCTCATATCCAGGACCAGTGTCCTCCACCAGGCTGCAAAATAGGGTTCCTCCTGCCTCTCTTGCTAGAGCACTGTTGAAATCCATGTAGAAATAAATGCTGGCTCAGAAGTATGAGCAGGACTCTAGTCTCCTGGTTCTTACCTGAGAGAAGACTCTGATCTAATTCCTGCTTTAGTTAATGTTATTTGTACATATTGAAAAAGTATTGGCAGGAAAATAATCTTCCCTCTCCTTACACCCCCAAATAACTTAACAACTTAGTAGATAACAGTGAGAGTTCAAATTCACTCAAGCAGAGAACAAAACTAGACCTGAATCTCCTTCATGCTTCAAAATTTACCTAGCCTTTAAGATACTAGAAATGGGAAGATTGATGAAAATTACCCATTTGTGAATCTTACCCTGAAAATACCCCCAAGAAACTATTCAGCAAAGATAATCCAAATCTGTTAAGTATCTGAGGGGACTAAGCAAAACTGCATCTTTGTTGAATTTAGTGCTTGGAAAAAAATAATTCACCCACCATTTATCTACAATTTTATTTAAAGGGAACTAAGCATAAATTCCAGCCAATTTAATAAGTGATTTTATAAGACAGACACATGCTCACAACTTGAAGCAGATATTGTCAAGAAGCAGCAAGAGAGTGGGGAGCATTCTCTTTTCCAGTAATGAATGTTCAGTTGAGATCATCTATGGGACAGAAAGGGAAGTGCAAAGAGTACAATAATTGACAGTGAATAGAGATTTCTGCCCCATGTGGTCACAGTGTAATTTTGCAAAGGGAACTATAGGATACAAATACACAGGCTGACCTGGCTCCAGGACATTCACACAAGAATTGTAATCAGAAAACTGAAAGGTGCTACTGTCTGCCAAAGTGCCCTGTTCAGACAATGTTGCACTGCAGTGAAATGGGATGATTTCTTGCCAAACGGGCATTTCATTGTAAGAAATCTTTGCTGTACCCTTCTGCAGAGTCAGTGGGAAAGGCAGCCAAGAGATGGGTGGTGATGGCAGCATGGACAGAAAATGACCCCTCTGGCAGTGCGGGGCCATCACAGCACACAGGAGTTTCTAAGGCAGCCTGCACTGGAACTGCTGTGCTCCAAACAGGGTTGTTTCCTCAGCCATCCACCGGGCCATGCTGCCACCCCCCACCTCAACAGCGCAGGGGAGACAACGAGGTGGAAAATGTCATGGATCGAGAGAAAACCAACAACATCACTTACCAGTTACTGCCATAGGCAAAACTTTATTTGGGAAAAAATAATTTAATTTACTGCCAATTTAAAATAGAGTTGGAAACAAAGTTAGAAAACACCCCCTGCCCTTCCCTCCTCCTCCCCGCCGGGGGACCCCTGACCCTTCCACCTCCTCCTGCCCTGAGGTGCTCGGAGGGCGCTGCTCGGAGGGGCTCAGCCCTCCCCGGCATGGGGACGGCAGGGAGCCAGCAGGGACTGGCCGAGCCCAGCCGGGACGGTCCCCTCTCGCCCCGCGGCCGCCCCGCAGCCCCCGCACCCGGAGCGGGACACCCGCAGCGGAGCAGAGCTGACCGAGGCAGCTGGGCAGGGTAGGCACGGGCGGCGGCAGGACCCAGAGGTGGCAGCGCTGCCTGAGGAAGCCGGACTCCTTCCCACCACGGCAGCCACCCCAGCACTGCCACCAGGTCAGGGGCAGTCCTTCTGCTTGGGTCTGACTCACGGTCGCAGTGACAAAGAAATCAGATGCAATTGCGAAATGATGGCCAACGATGAGTGCATTCCCAAAACCAGACAGAACAGGGACCCTGAGTGATTCAGCTCATTTGGAAAAGTAGGAAAAAAAGGGGGTTGGAAACCTGCAAGATGCCACCAAGAAGAATAAAAGCAGCAAAAATACTGTGGGCAAATCCTCCTCACATGTAGTCGCCCAGTGTGAGACTGAGCCAGCACAAGGGTTTTCACGGGACAGGTGCCCGAACCTGGCGGGAAGGGCTGTGGGACAGGCTGTCCCTCAGGTGAGCTCCGGGTTGGCTGGCAGGGCTCAGTACAAGAGCGAGTGATGAAGGCTGTGGCACTGGACCTGCTCCTGCCGCTGATGGATAAGGAAGGAAAGAGAAGATATCAAAGTCAGCTCCCCTGCTTATGGCTTGAAGCCAAGCTGTTGTTGCAGAATCTGAAAAACAAGATCTTCAGTAGAGGACTGAGAGCAGGAAAAAAAAATGTATATAATAGCGTCCTCGTCCCCACACAAGTATCACTTTCCTCTGCAGGAAACTTGTTCTTTATTTGTAGAGGAACCTGCACCTGGAGAAGGGTGTGATGTTTTCCTTCATAGATTACACTTGAAGACAAATTGCAAAATAATTTCTCATCCATATGCTTTAGTTTCCATTAATTTCCAAAGACAATATCTGGTTTTTGAACTCAGGTTAGATCTAACCAAATGACTTTTATTTTTCAGTAAAAATTATAGTAAAGCAATCAGATTAGACATTAGGTTGCAATTTCACGAATGTGGAAACAACAGCAAAAAAAACCCCAGAGGCTGAAAAAAAAAAAAAAAAGCTTACATTTATACTTGTTTCAAATTTAAATCCAGCTATCTCTGGTGATGACTGAGAGTGTTCTGAAAAGCTAGTTCTGCGAAATCTGCAACGACACAAACCCAAATCGAAACGAAAGATTTCTATGTCATACCAAAGCAAAAACTGGGGCTTTTGTTGGAGAACTTGGACCCCATTGGGAGTGACCCTGAGCTGTCTACTCAAACTCCGCTGCGGGTGTTAGCGAGGAGCGGAGGCACTTTCCAAACGGCGGCTCCTCGCCCGGACAGGACCCGGCACTGCTCGGCAACCAGGTGAGCCCGGAGAAGCAGCCCGTGCCCGTGCAACGGGAAAGTTCGCCGGCGTGCAAAGCAGGAAAAGTAAAGCGAGTTACTTTTCAGAGGACAGTCTCTGCCTGCCACCTTTCCCCGCAGCTGAGTCAAATGACTCCTGCATTGATTGCTGAAGAGCATTCGCAGCGCAGCTGGGGCCGGGCTGCTGCCGGATTCCCCAGCCGCGGCCGCGCAGCCCGCGCGGG
>VZRZ01006012.1:843827-1026137 GCA_013398175.1 Climacteris rufus | reverse complement strand
GTCCCCCGTCCCCGCGGCTCCGGCCGCGCCTGCCCGCCGTGCCGCTGCCTGGCGCGGAGCGGAGCGGCGCAGCCGGGGGATCGCAGGGGATGCCAGGGGATGCCGGGCGATGCCGGGCGGGTCTCGCCGCCCGCCCATTGTCTGCGGCGCCCCGAGCCTGGGGGCGAGGTGGGGCCGAACGGGGCCGGGGCTGAGGTGGGGCGGCTGAGAGCCTCTGCGCGGGGATTGCCGGGGTGTTTCCGCGAACCCCGAGCCCAGGGGCTGCCGCCGGGGTACGTGTCTGTCCGCCCGGCACTTGGGGCGATGGGGAGCTCGGCACCGCCGGGGCTGCCGTTCCCGTTAATTCTTCTCAGGTGTTTCTACTTTCCAATTTTTCTCTCAGCTGGAGCCTCGGACGTTTTTACTCGTTGAGTGAGGAAAGGTTTATTTATTTTAAATCACGTTGCCCCTTTTCTGTTGTCTTGGAGCAGAAGCGGGCGTGCTGTTACAGGTCTCTCAGCGCAGCATTACTGAATCCCTTTGCCATCATAAGACATGTGCATCTCGAGTAATCAGTGAGATGTATGAGGTGAATGAATGCTCCCTGACAGGGATTCGCTGAACACAGGCACCTGCGAGCATCCTTTCTTCTGGCAAGTCTGTGTCCTGATCACTTTTTGCTGCACACACAATGGTGTATTTCTTTAGCCGTGCAAGATAGCAATGATTCAAAATATTTCGTGTCAGAAGTGGTACAACTCGTGACACCAAACTGCTTGTGTGCATCAAGTGGTGCTGGGTGCTAATCTCAGTGGACTGAATGTACGTGCCTGCCTTGAATGCTTTTTGTTTGATGATCCTTGGTGGACTTGCTAAGTGCATTAGTCTGTTGAGCCATAGTGTTTTCTAGCCCCTGGGAGCAATACGTCCTGTGGACACCTCTGTCTAACGTGGAGTTTGATTTCAAAGGGAAAGCCCATGATACGGAACCAGTGTTGGGATTATGGAAACTTGTTATATATTTTCTTTAAAGAAAAAAGAAATCTTATAGCAGTTTTAAAAATGGAATACAAGGGTTTTGCGGGAATAAAGTGCTTGCATTATTCATCAATACAGCCATTTAGTCCTTCTGTACAATAGTAGCAATTTTCTCGAATTTTTTATTTTTATTTCTCTTTCTGTAATGATTTTCACTTGATTGAATTCCTTTTCTTTCCTATCACTGTGGGTGTTGGTCCCTAATCCAATTCTTAAGAGCATTTGTAACTACAGTTCAGTTTATGCCCTCATCTTAAGGAATAGAAAAAAACCCGATCTTATAGGCAGCGCCCCTATTAATTCCACAACTTGGAATTTGTAAGATTCACACGTTATCGATCCCTTTATTGTTTGTTAGTGTTCTCTTTCAAATGTTAATATAACTTGGCCTGTTCCAAGCAGGTCTTGATTTAGAAGGTGATATAAAAATGCATTGGCTCCCTTTAACGATCATTTTGACTACTGCTATTGTGTGTGCTCCAGTTACAACTCACATCACATTGTAAGTCTCTACATGTCTTCTCCCCTTCTCTCCTTGTATTATTTCTCTTCACCAAAATATTTAGCAAGCAGCAAATCCATTTGTCTCATAAGTCAAATTTGGTTAAATATGGTGCTAAATTACACAGGAATTGCTATGATTTTTTACTTTCCCCAAGAAAAACAAGAAAAGTGTTAAGATGTGTATAAGGAAAGGTTTAGTAGACAGTGGAGAACCAGAGATTTCTTTTGGAAAAGAACCCTTACCAATGTTTATTGAATTTCCTCATCTGCATGAAGAAAAGAACTGTTGTTTTGTTATCTAGCAGCTGTAGGAAGATTGACAGCTACAAATTGCAAATCTATGAAGGATCTGCCCATGACACAATTTCTAGTTCATTTAGATCGTTATCCTACACATCTTGTCATTTGCAAAATTATATAAACAAGATCAGTAAGTTTGTGGAGAAGATGTAAATGCAGTGAATATACTGTAAAGATCTTGAAACTCTTTGGGATAATTTAGCCTGATTCAGGCATGGTCTTGCCTGAAATATGACATTATTACAGTTAATTTAATTCAAATAGGAACACACCATTGAAAACATACTGTAGAAAAGAAATACATTTTAAAACATGCTAGCTCTGTCAGAAAATATTAAGTGTAGTAGTCCTTTTGTTAAGCTAAAGAGAACATCGTTGATGTGGTGTGCTTTGCATTTCTAAACAGAATCTAATGAATTACAAACATTCATTATGCTACAAGCAATTGCTGAAACTTCTCAGGACCCCAAAATAGAGATTTATTTATATGCTCCTATTTGCATGCTTCCTGATTATGGTGTAACTGTAAAAATAGAAATAAATTTAAAAAGCTATCATTCTGAAGTGAGTTCTCTCCTAGCTCCAGGTCTTTTGTTGGTCTTCCTCTGTCTTGTAAATTTATGTTTAAATACCTCAGTGTGTTCTGGTTATGGAACTTTCTGCTGGGAAGTGTGGGAAAGCTACAGGAGGGGTCTGGGAACAGTCTTTGTTGGGTCTTGGGAGAGTTAAGGGCATATAATCTGCAGCAGAAGGTCAGGTTTGCCAAATGTCTGAGAAAGAAGGTAGTTGAAATTTTCAAAGGTCAAAAAGAGCGATGCGCTAATTTTAAAGGAAATCTTTCATAAATATTATTTTTCTTAACATGTTAAAATGTGGAAAAAATATTTCTTGGTCTGTGTTTTTATCTAAATGCTTAATAATTCAGTCTTTCTTAAACATGGTATTTGTAACAGTTACTGTTTTTCTGATGCTGTTTCATTTTCTCTGGACTCAAGAACAAGCCTGTGGAAAGGGTGTGTATTTATAGGCCCAACCAATTTACAGCTTTCATGACTGTACTTGGCACTGTGCATTCTGGACTGTCACCTTCCAGAAATGGATTTCTTTGAAACATGTGGGTCTCTGGAGTTCAGTCGCATTTCAGCTCCTCTTGGGTGCCACCAGTGCATGGCAGAGGTGGTGGTCACGGCAGGGACAGGTGGCAGGAGCAGCTCCCGTGTCCCGCGGTGCTGCAGCCCTGGGGCGTGATGGGCTTGGGGTCCACTGGCCTAGGGCAGTACAGGCAGTACTGGGTGGTTCCTTGGGGAATGTGGATGGAGTAGGAGGATGACATCCTCTGCTGTTCACCAAGGATGGGTACTGAAAATTTATTACTGAATTCTACTGCTATTTACAACTGCTTTTAATTTATATTTAAATACTGTCTCTTAAACCTTTATCTTGGGAATTAATTCCTGACTCCTATTTTAAAATTAACTCAAACCTGAGTGGATTCAAAATGCAGGAGACTCTTTTGTAAATGACAGTGTTAATGACAGATGATAAAACACGGGCTGGAGAATACATACCAATTTATCTGTTGGTTTTGCATGCCATGCTGCAGCTACATTGGTTATTCCTGATACTTCAGGTGCTTCTCCTTGAACACACTGTGGTGGAACTGAAAACAGCAAACATGTACATTTGTGGGAACTCTAGGTCATAAAACAAGTCCTACGTTTGATCTGAAGGAATCAAGCCTTGTTGGTCCCCCAAGGAAGTGCTTAATGCTCATCTCTCTTACAGACAAGGAAATAGTCAGTAAGCATGGCAGTTACAGGAAGTTTTAATGGAGAAAAGTCTCTGTGTCAAATTATGGTGATAGTGTGGATACCTTAATTGTGAACTAAAATAAATGGTGTCTAGAAAATCAGGAAATTCTTCAATGTAATTATAAATCAAAGTAAGATAAGGGAAAAGAAAGATGGAGTATTTTTGAAGTCTGATACTGGGCAGTGTCTCACAGCTAGAAATGAATGTTATTCAACTAGAGAACAAGAGATGGTTTTTTTTGGGGGGTGTTTTTTGATGATATTTCTTCCCTTGTAAGCTGGAGATCACTTGACTGTATCATACAATTCATATGTTTGAGACAAGCCTTCTTTGGTGAGGAAGAGTCATTGTATTTCTCAGTGTGTTCTGCTCCCGTGGCAGGCCTGCGAACGCGGTAAGTGCTTGTGATGCTGTTAGCCAAGGGTCTGTTTCTTTAGCTCAAGTAGGAAAGATCTCCACTTGGAAGAGAGGCTTTTGAGTTCTTTCTTCTAGAGCAGGAGGAGTTCCTATCAGTTTTGCAGTAGTACTTTTAAGCAGCTTCAATTACATATTCTTAACTTTGTTTCACTAGTGGGAGCTCCCCTTTCAGTGTCTCTGACCTTTTTCAGAGAGGTTAGCTTCTGCTGAATCCACCCTGCCTGTTCTGTTAGGCTGTAATTCCCTTTACAAAGTCCACTTATACCTCTATTTTGTGACTTCTGGTTTTGATCATATTCCTTCAGTTCTCAGAAATTTTTCGTATTCCTTAATCCTTATGTTTCCCACTGATACACCACTTCTATCTCTTTTAGTCTATCCAAAGAACCCAATTCCTTCAACTCCAACTGTTTGGTTTGCTCACTAGCTCTAAGATCTCTTTACACTTACAACTTTTTCTCCCACTTCAAAGCCAGTCATGACAATGTGACGGCACATATTTTCTGTATCCAGCTGTAGGATGTATCTGTAACTGGTATTACGTTTCTGAACTTGAATTTCCATGCCACTAGCACTGCACAAGAAGTTTTCCCTGTGAAGAGTTCATCCTGACAAGTAGTGAGTGTTACTATGAAAGTGGGTGATACATCCATGTTCTTGAAAGCCAGCAGAGCTGCATCTTCTGTGAGAGCAGAATGTCTGAGACACGTGTGATCCTCATTTTCTTTGTTAAAAGATTAACTGACAAACTGCTGAGGAATTCTGTTGGCTCCTAAACCAAAAGGAGCCAGTCTTCTTGAGTCAATAGCCTTGCCCCTTTTCCCTGCTAGTCTTCCAAGGCTCAAAATTTTGAGATTTATTCCCTTCTACAGAGCTTAGTTTTGGTCTACAAAATATATCACAAGTCTCTTTGGGAAAGGCTGAAGTACAAAATTCTGCTTTATTGTAGTTGCTCTATAAAGCATTAGTCTAGTCCTGCATTTTCTTCATGAGTGGTAGCTTCTTGCTAGTTCGTAATGGTAAATATTACTGCAATTCCAACACTGACCAAATTTTTTAAATCTACTTTAAAAATGCTTTAACATAATTTGTCTCTTGGTGTGGGGGTAAGGAAAAGAGTGAGTTCTTCACATATAATGAAAATTCACAGTACAGAGTCAGACATAGCCAACCTGAAAATGTCAGATCATAAAGTTCAGCATCTCTGAATTGGGGTTGAGGTGAGGGAGGCCTGCTTATACTTTGTCATTTCAAGTAAGTATTACTTTTTTCACTTTCTCATAATTCAAAGAACAGGTGAATGAACCTGTCTGAGGCTGTAAAATTAAAAAGAAAAATTGCCTTCAGAAGCAATAAAAATCAACCCTTTATTTCACAAAGCAAAAGATCAACATGAGACATTTCAGCTATAAATGAGAAATTACATAAACATTATTAGCATGAAAATGTGTTTATAGTGTAAATTCTAATGAAGTTGTAGTCCCTTTTTGTTCCATAAAAAAAACCATAAAAAGTGAAAAATCCCAGCATATGAACGCTAGTCACAAAGTCAAGTGCCCAGATTTTTTCTAAAATTGAATTTAATACTTTCTAGATGGTCTCCAGTTAGATCTCTTACTCCTACTTTGTTCTGGCAGAACTCTTTTTCCTATTTGAAAACTGACAAAACCCCACTCTTTCTCCAAATTGCTTGAGGTTGTGAGGAGCAAAGCCTTACCTGCTTATTGCCTGGGTAACTCCACCAAATTAAAAAACCCCACAAAGCTAAATAAATCAGGGGAGAGTTTTTCCATGGCTCTGAATATGCAAGATAAAATGTGTTGAACACATGGTGAATTTCCAGAGAAAACAGCTGTTAAACTCTATACTCAATAGAGAACTTCCCACACTTATAAAGTAGCCAAGTTTCTCTTCTTTCATGTGAAGAATTAGTCTCTGTCATTAGAACACATTAAAAGTTACTTTGTTTTGATCACATGTCAACTCTTTTCACCAATACAGGAAAGCCTTCAGATTTTCTCAGGAAGGCATTGCTTGTCCCTGTTAAAGCATTCCCATTTCCTCTTAGCAAATTACATATGCTAAAGCCCTGCTTTATCATATATCACTGATGAGGCATTTATTTTAAAAGCTCAAGAAAGAAAGAAAAAGCCTTTATGTAAAATGTCAGTGGAATGACATTTGTACAAACTATATCTAGCTCTACTTATAAGGGCATCCTCTAACAGGGAGTGTTGGGCAGCCTTAGATAGGCACACAGCTCCTATCCTGTCTTGGCCACATCAGGGAGAGTCTGGAATATTCTTGTGTGCACGTCCCCAGACCTGCGGGGCTGTGTCTGCCCTTGAAAGCCAGTTAAGTAAGGAAAGCAGTCTGAATTAGTACAACTGGAGCACTCTACTATGAGGACATCTGCATGTGGAGTAGTTTGAGAATTCCCACATTCTGCTTCTGTACACAGGACCCCTGTGAGTGACTTTGTCTTGGAGGATGGAGCTGTACACCAGAAAGCCATTACACCCGTGTGTATATAGCTGGCATGTCTGCAAGTGTATGGGTGAGAGGGACAAATTACATGATAATGATGGCAGCAGGGATTTCTGTAGCAATCCAACCTAGGATGACTGCATTACTCACAATTGGAAATATGTTGATGGATGGATGCAGAGAGTGGAAGAGATTGGTACGTATGTAGGTATTTATCTGCTTGGAAATAAGCTGGAGTGAAGATAAAATGCAGTTAAATCTTAAAGCACTGCAGTCTGAGAAGTAACAGTGCTCTGCAACCACTCTAGCCTGTAGAAACATTCACATACATGGTTCAGCTCATGACTTCTGAGTATGGAATTTCTGAAGATGGAAGTTAATTGAAGAATGGGGATTTGCCTTGTTAGGTTTTCAATTGTTTAGAAAAAAGTTTTACATTTTAACTTTGGATGTGATAAGAGGAAACACATCTTTTTCATGGGGTTTTTTGCTTTATTGAAAATGTAAACGTCGATCTCTTCTTACTTGTGCATTATTTCAGTGGGTGCTCTGAGCATACCAGACATACTCATTGAGAAATTGTTGGAAATGTTTTCACTACTTTGCTTTCTGGCAGACAGTTGTAATCCAGTTTGTCAAAGGAATTTTCTTGATTGCCTTGCAGCATACGCAAAGTACTTAAAATTGTTGTAATTGCCTCTGAAGAGTTGGGGTGGGGGGACAGAAAAACACAAAAGAAAACAAGCAAAAATTCAGCTTTCTATTATTATGTAAGTATAAAGAAAATTGTACTGTATAAAGGCAGCACAAAAGATGTAAAAGAATAATATAATGAGAGCAATCAAATTCTTCAGAATTCTGGATAGTGGTTGATCAGGACTGGGGGGAACACAAATTGCTGTGTAAAACATTGAACAAACTAAATTTAAACTATCCAAGGCATTTACTCTCTGACTTTCACTCAAATATAAATATTTGAGTTGTCAGTTCTGCAGGACTCTTAAATATGGGGTTCTTGCTAAGGTTCATGGGTGTCCTTCTACCTCCAATTCTGCTGTTCAAAACCGCTATTATTAATTTCACTTCCACTACTGTGATATTTAATGTCTTTTAGAATGCTTGTAAGCAATTATTATCTCTGTTTTTCTACAGAATTTACAACTTACACTGAAGAAGGGAGAAATATTTCTTCTATGTATTATGATGTTTGGGTTATAGGTACTCTTAAGCTGTTTTTTCTTCTATGTTAACTTACATTCTTCTTAGCAAAATCATGCTTACAATATTTGTCAGGAATCCATGGAGGGCAGAGATATACACTCTTAGCAAACAGACAGGACTTCACAGAGAAGTGAGAAAACACTTTGCAAGATTCATGGTATGACTTAAGCTCCTAGTTGATTAGCTCTTACAGCAATTTTTCCAACCACTCAACAAAGGCCAATGTGTGGTACAATAAATCCGGAGATCTTAGAGCTGATATTCCTGTATCTTAGCCCCTTGCTTTCTGAAATGTCAGTAGTGCTTGTAAATCAGAAGGTTCTGCTTGGTATTCTGGGCAGCATGCCTTTGAAGCCAGGCTAGAGGGAGCACCATGGCTGTTGTCTTTTGCCTGAAACCCCCAAGATTTGTCTGGAGAAAGTACTCTGTGGGGAAAAAGACCTTCTTGATCTGTTGCCAGGAGGTGTCACTACAGTTCAGGAGTAACTATTTCATCCCTTGAGACCCGTTTTCATGGTTTCAAGGTCTGCTCCAAGTGCTGGTGTCATGGGGTGCAATAATGCACAGCCCTTTATTGTATGTCTGGAGAAGGAGCACTAAAATTGTGCAAACTCCTAAATGATAGATAGACAAGTAAAGAGATGATGCTAGTGTGTACTGAATATGTTGTTCCCCAAAAAGACCCTTACTGCAACAATACTGAAATATTCATATTCTGTGATATGTGGGCATCCTGCCTTTGGGAATTGGTGTGGACACGGGGCTACCTGGGGCAGCTGTTTGTGCTCTCTTGGTCCCAACCACCTGTCAGGGTTGTAGCAGAACCTCAGCAGTGACTGATCAAACGTGTTACACTGGAATTAGCATGGCAAGATATCTGTTGAAAACCGTGAGCGTGAAAAGTGCCAGTCTGAAGAAGCTGAAGCCATGAATAGTTTTGGGAATCATATCCTTGAATGCTACTGATACCAATCTTTCAAAACAATTTAAATAATTTATTTTAATGTGTGACAAGCTTTTTATTCTCAATCAGTTTTGCACAGCATATTATATGTATTTTATACAGCCTGCTAATGAGCTGAAGACTTGTTAATTATATGTGTGTGGAATGGCATAGCTGCTGAATTATGCACATTATTTTTCTTTACAACAAAACCTTCCTCTTAACTGTATCTGTACTGGTTGAAATGTACACCTCTGGTTGCTGTTATTGAACTCCTCTACTGTTACTTCATTATTGTCAATCTAAGGGTTTTGGTGGTGTGAAGAGTAAGTCTGAAAGATGGAAGAGTTGGTTAGGCACCAAAAAAATACACTGTTTAACTCTACTGTTACTTCATTATTGTCAATCTAAGGGTTTTGGTGGTGTGAAGAGTAAGTCTGAAAGATGGAAGAGTTGGTTAGGCACCAAAAAAATACACTGTTTAAAAGGAGCTTCCTGTGTTGGACGAAACAGCTGTTGGGAATTTTATATCCCCTGAAATAAAAGAAAAAAGTTTACTAAAGCAGTGCTGAATCTGTAATGGTTCACTCAGTTTTCTTTCTTTGTGTGTCTGGTTTGTAATTCATTACAGTTTTCCTATTTAGTATTGTTCTCTTGATGTGGAAAACCAAAAATCTCCAGGAAAAACTTGACAACAAAACCTGAAATTATATGTGATATTTACAGCATAATATTTTATAATATGTTGTGAGAATTGGAATCCATGTAGAGATATGTGTCCTGTTTCCTAAATTTATGCTTGCAAAATGTATAAGATGTAGCGGTAAAGCTGATCAGCTGTTTCTTACCTTGGAAAATTCCAGAAAGCTACAAAAATATGCAATGCTGGTGATATCAGTTACTTACTAAACAACACATTTTTATGTAAACTTGGTGTCTAGTATGGAATTTAAATCATTACATGGAAATAAGATTTTCAAAATCTGTGTCTTTTTACGATGAATTATTCATATTAATGAATACTCATATCTAGCTCAGTCTGTTGAATGAGGATGATGTTTAATTTACATGTGTTGGAGGTCATTCTCGTAGATCTTGGGGAAACAAGGAACCTTTGCTTTTGCTAAGAGCTTTAACCTCCACTGGTGTTTACACTGTGAGGCTGCTGTTGAAGTCTGGCCATGTAGAGCTCTTTAGTGTGTGGGTGTGTCTTGTAAGCCTCCACTGGGGAAAGATGTGCAAGGAAAGAGAGAACCTGCATGGAAAACATGCACAGTTTTGTCAGCTGGATGTTAGGCATCTCTGTCACTTCTTCATCTTCTCTTGGTGCTTTAAGTTTCATTCTGACATTTAAAGTGGTGCTTTGGATTTAGAAGCCTTAAGGTGGTAAAGATGAGCTTTTTCAAGTCAGTGTTGGACTACCCAAATTCCTGTGCTCTGTCCTCCTCCCAAAGTGTGGGATGTGGACTGCTGAGGAAACACTCCTGCAATTTGTGCACGTGCTGTTGGGAAGCAGAGGGAGTTTGAATCAGGATTTCTATCATGTTGAAAATCCTGAACTCTAACAACGTCCTGATTGGAGCAGGACTGGTAGGCTGGAAGTCTGAATTGCTTTTCAGTGGCAAACATTGATTTGTGTGTATGTGTGTTTGTTTGTTTTTGAAAGAAACACTCAACAAACAGAAAAAAAACAACCCCTCACAGAAACCCCTCAAAACGCTCTCAGTTTTCAGTTTAGTTGTAAAAGCCAAAAATTTGTGTAAGTGGGTAGGAAAAAGTAATTTTGCTGAAGATTTCTGAAACTTTTGGAGGAGGGAGAAGGGAAGAAAAGGAAAGCTTTAATACTAATATTATATGTGTTATAAAAGAAACCACAGCTTTGTTTAATGTCCCATGTTTTTGAGTTTCTCAGTTTAGATGATGGAGTTGTATATGGCTAAAATAAGGAGAAGGAATTCACTGGACCATCTTGATCACAGGCCCAGGCTACATGAAAATTAATCTTGTCTTCAACAAACAAAAAACCTGATAGGAAGTTGTTTGTGAGAGCAGCATTGGTGAACTTCAGACTGAATATCTACATTTTCCTCTAGTTATGGGGATATTTTTGTGGTTCACAAGCAACTTAAAAAAAAAAGCTGCATTCTGATATGTGCATCTTGGACATGGGGAGAGAAGCAGGTGCAAGGAAAAAAAAAATCCTAAATTAGCCTGAAGGCTTTTTCAGTCTTTGCTATTGCTTGTGCAGGGTGTTCAAGAGATTTCATTTGTTGTGCTAATGTCAGCTTGTTTCAAATAAGCCATGAAATGACTGTTAGACAGGTTATCAGCCTTAAAGGATTATATACATCCTTCATCTTAGGTGCTGCTGCAGTATAAGCACAATAACAATAGTCAGCTTAGTTAAGTTCAAACAGGTGGTCTAAAGGGAAGAGTGCATTTTCCCTCCATCTTCAACAGTGGAACGTGATTATGAAGAAAACTACAGAAATTGCTTAGGGGCATTTTGAAGCCATATGTTCTAGGTATCCAGGTTGTTTTGTCTTTCTGGGTATTCTTTTAACACAGTAACTTCATGACCTCTTAACATGACATTGACATGAAGAACTTCAATTTTCTGTTCTTCTTTGTAAAGTGGTATATAATGGCAAGATGGTGAGTGGATCTTCCTTCCTAACCAGTTGATAACCTTGCACTCATTCAACTTTTGCTAATGAAAACCTTGTTTTGTGGGGTTTTTTTGCCTTTTATGTGCACAATATTGATTTTTTTCTTCCTACTTTTGCAATGTAGTGGCTTTGCAAGTAAAGAGACTCTGACCACTTCCATCCATGGTGTGGAAAGCTGTAGTAGCAGGGGAGCTGAGCTGGTGACTCTCAGCAGCTCCTGGGCTTCCTCCCTTGAGTCACCTGCCTGGCCCAGATCAGTGCAGTGTTCAGGGTTATCTCTGTAGCATCTCTGGAGTTAAGGCTGAGGGTTAGCTCCAAAACAACTTTTAACCACTGCATATTTCCCAGTAGCTTGGGATTTCTTGTTCCATAACAGACACGTTCTGTTCTCAAGTTGTTAAATGTCTAAATTAGCTTGTTTCTTGGAAATAAACTCCTTGCTTTGCTGGTATTTGTAGTAGTAAATGTATATGCCAAGTTCTTAAAGAGATACACCAAATATTTTTATGCTTAGAAATAACTGTAAAACCAGAAAAAGGATATGGAGCAGAGTAATTACTTGTGAGAATTCAGAGATTGAATGAGTTATTTTTAAACATTCCATTACAGGGCTTAATTAACTGCTTGCCAGACTTTGTAGGTTAATGTCAATTGTTCACAAGCAATTTGGAGTACAGTTTATTGTACTGTCTTGGAGAAAATTCATGTGACCAAGAAAGTGTCTGAGGTAAGTAATTGTTTCTGTTGTGATTTAAAAATATTTTCCTTCCTACAACATTCCTTTGGGTGCTTTTTATGACTGGTATAAAACCATGATAGCCTTAATTTTGACAAAAGGTATTGTTACCAAGAACATTTCTGGAAAAATATCATAACAGAAGTAAACACACGAAAGAGGCACATTTTTAAGACTGAGATAAAGCCATAGAAATTTTGGTTAATTGGAGAAATTTGGAATGGCTTTTTTTTTGTTTTGTTTGTTTGTGGTTTTGGGGAGGTAAGGGGAAGAGGTTGTTGACTTTGGGGTTTGGGGTTTTTTTTTGTTCTTATATTGGTTAAAACCTAGCTTTAAAAAATTACATGGAAATCCCTTGAACTACAGCTCAACAAAATAGGAGGTGGGAGGTGCTGTAAAATAGACACATTATATGGCTTTGTTTGGTACAACCTTTAGAAGACTATTCAGTCTGAATATTAAACTCCACATAAGTAAGTTTCAAAGTAGAAGCCCAGGAAGAATTTGTAGTATCTTATAAGAAACCCTCTTGTATGCCTTAAGTCTCTAGATATGGAAAAATATTTTTTGCGATACTACTCTAAGCTAATTTTTTCATTTCACCTGGATGAGATGGAAGTACATTTGGGACAGCATATTTTCAGACTTTTTGTTATCATCTTGTTTTTGATTCTTCTTTATGGATTGTCCAGATAGACGTGTCAACATGGTGTTATATTGCAGAGAGCATCAATATGTAAAAAATGCAGGGAGAAAAAAATAATCTTTTTTTTTTTCCCCCATGCTGTGCCACAAATAAATTGCAAGCGAAATGAACGAGAAACTGATTCCACTTGAATTGTGGCTGAAGAAGGGCATTTCATCCTTTTCGCTCATGCAAATCCAGTTTGATTTTTTTGGAAGTGAAATACTATTACCCTTCAAAATCTGTTCTAGCTTTCCTCATTGCAATAGCTTTTGCTTATAATAATGCACAACATAGTGTATATTTTTGTCACAGATTGATCTGTGGGAGCAGAGTGGAAACATACATTAGTGAGACAATGTAAAGATTTCACACTTCTGTAGTGCTTGTGTTTGAGATAAATGACAGACTACAGGACACCAATTCTCGCCCTCGTTTGCACTTTCTCTAGGCTCCAAGGAAAAGATTTGGAACCCTAAACATAGACATCTAATGCCATTTTAAATTCTTTGGGTACCTGAGACATCTGTCAGGGCTAGCAGCTGTGACAGATGACTTAATGCCTTTTTTAGCAGCAGTTGAGAGCCAGGGTGGGATGCCCTCAGGCATCTAAAATAGCACTAAATATCTATGTTTAGGTGCCTGCACAGCTCCTGAATGCTCTGTTGTAAAATGAAGTAGATTAGGTAAAGATGGTTTAAACAATTGTATGGGCGTATTTGTATATGTTTAAAAAAATTACCTGGGGTAATTTGGAAGTGAAAGTTCATGATAAAAGTGAGATTTATCTCAATTTTTCTTTTGTATCAATTTAAATTGCTTTTAAAATTGCTTGTAGTAAAACGTCTATGCAAATTTGCAGTTGTACAACAAGTGGGGTGCTGGCTTTGTTCTTTAAATGATCAGTTACAAAGCTCTAGATAATCCCTCATATTAAGCTTGTTGTGTTTTGAACTACAGAGGTTGCTGCTTGTAAGCTTACTAGTGTCAAATTCACATCACTACATCAGGCAGGTTTCCAGCAGTTTGAGCAGCACATGCCTGTTCCCATCCAGCTGGTGCCACTGTGGAGAAGAGGCTGCAGTTTGTGCCCAGGCAGAGCCTGCCCAGGCGTGCCATGAGCAGTGGTGTTTGTGTGAGCACCTTTACACACCCAGGCTGCTATTGGGCCTGCTGGGACCCCCTCTATTGCAGGGGAAGCACAGGGACTGGGAGAACTGAGATTTGAGTTCTCCCTGCAGCAGATGTGCAGTAAGGAACCCGCCTGCCACCCCACGGAGTGTGCCTTGCATGCGCTGTTAATTTAGAAGTTAATGCAGCATTTCTTATTTTGAGGTGTTTGGTAGCTGGGTAATGTAGATACCTAAATACATTTGATGAGTTCTAAATGACACGTTCTGGAAGTGGTAGTTACCCATCGAGCTCTGTGATCAAAAAGAAATGTTGAGTATTACATTATGTGTTAGCGTTCTCCATAGTCAATGTGTAGTTAATAAGGCACAACAGGTATTAATTTCTTTTAAATATACTCCTGGTGTCAGAGGTGTGGTTGGGAATGAGCTGAAGGGTGTGTTACTTTAACTGCCTGAGTGGTACAATAATCTTTCATGAATTCATTACCAGGGGCATCTCATTGCTGTTATGGAATGGAAATTTAAATAAATAAATAAAATCCTCAAGGAGCCGCTCTTCAGTTTACAGGGGATTTTAACGGAAGCTTGGCCTCCCCCATGCTGAATTCTGTTTCCATATGAGTGTTTGCTTTATTCATATCCATACCAGTGTGCCACAGTCACAGCTACCAGAACTATCAAAGCTGCAGAGTATATCCATAACTGCATTCAGTAGTCCAAGTAACTTTTCCAATATATGCTATCCATAATTTATTTGAAGCAAAGCCAGAAATAATTTGTGCTTTAAAAGCAGCTTGAGTGGTGAAAACCTTAATGCACTGCATGTCAATTTTTTCTTTTTAATAGCGCTTGACACGTTCCAGTATGGAGCATCTACCTAAACAGTGCATTATTCCAAAGTACAGGAGGAGCAAATAAAAATAGGAGCAGGCGTGTTTGTTTTTTCACTTTTATTTTGTTGTTGCTGGTCTTGTATACAATCATATTTAGTACAAAATGTTTTTAATTTAAAATATGGAAGTGTGTGTATTCATAGGTTTTAACATCTGTTCATTTCTAATTGTTTTCTTACCAGCTATTCTTACATGTTTCAGAAAAAACTCAAGGGCTTATTAAAATTTTAGTAAGAAAGCTTATTTTTTCAGGGCATACAGGATGTTACCGCTAAAGAAATATTAGTGAATTACTTCTTTCCCTTGACTTTAATGATTTTATAATTATACTTTGTCTTAGAGGAAATCTACACAGGTTCACTGTTTTTCATCTTTACTGGATAAAAGCTGATCTTGCCCTGGAATATGGACAGATGGGGAAAACCATTGTAACCATTAGTTATGACTATTTCTGTGCAAAAATTGTTTTTATTTTGTTTTTCTTTTAAAAAGGAGAGCAAACAAATGCATACACACCCACCGTGTTTTGGTTGCTCTCTGTATAGTGATCAAGGGAAGTGCAGTGACATAGAGTACTTTCATAGCTGGAAGCAGTGACTGCAAAATCCACATGGAAAAAGAATGTTGCATTATGAGATTTTACAATTAAGAAGCAAGGCAGAATGTATTCACTTTGTTTTCTAATTAAGTTATATTTTGCCAGATACGGACTTGAGAAGGGCCTTTCCTGTTAGGGCCACTGGAATTTTTTTTATGGTTGCCTTTATTGTGGGGTATGATCTGTTTCTTAGAGAGGTTTGGAATATTTCTTTTAATTAGTTGTTTGCACATGAATATAAAATACAGACAAAACCATTGGTTTACTCTATGTAGTGTTTATTCTGAAATTTGGGAATTTAGTGCTAAAAATCTGATTTTTCTCTTATCCCTGTACTTTGTGGAGGCTGGGGAAGGGGATCCCCTTGTGGAACTGGCTTGATAGTGTCTGTTACAGGCTGTCTGTGATCCTATGAATCCACAGTCATTTCTGCTTTTGTGCTGCAGCATTTCATAAACATGACTTAAAAAAATAAAAACAAAGCAACCAGCAGTGCTGTGACTATCATAAGGGTGAAGAAGGAAAGATAGGAGTTTTCACATTAAATCTAATGGCAAAAAGAAGTGTCTAAAAATTTACAATATCTCATAATGAAGGGCTAATCCAAAATAGAACAAAATGTATTCCTTATCCTTTCCAGCAAACAGTTGACTGAAGGTTAGGTATTTATATATAATCTGTAAATTTATGATGCTCAGCTAGACAGCCAATGCAGTCTTGCTATTTATTTATTTAAATATCTAATTGTCTCTGAGTCCACAGCTTTAGTATACCAGGTCTTCTGTATTCATCTTCTATAGAAACTCAATCTTGCTAGTTTTTAAATCCTTCTTCCATGCCTCTAATCATTTCATTGTCCATCCCTGGACCTTCTCAATGTTCTCTGGTGTTGACTCATGTAATTGCATTATTGTATTTTCAATGTTTATTCTGTTTCTCGATGTGCTAATATTTTTTCCCTGTGTGTTTGCAGTTCAGATTGGAGCCAATGTGTAAGCAGGACTGTGCAGGAGATGGTTCTAGCAAATGGCACTGAACCTCCTTTAAAACATGGGCTTAAAAAACATCTGCAGCAAGCTCTGCTGCCCTTCACAACTTCCTTGTTCCCTCTTCCTTCTGACTGCAGCCAGGACCCAAAACCACTTACCTGCAGTGCAGAAGGAGGGAGCTAGTCCTTGATTCCTGGCTCCTGGACCCTGCGGGTGTCACTGGCAATTCCAAGTCTACTCCAGTGCAGTTTGGCAGCTCCAACTGGTGTGCTGCCTAGGAGCTATTGAGGAATTTTCCTGGCCTGGATTCTGTGCTTCCTCCTGCTCATAAACCCATTGTGAGCTACATCAAGGACTTTAAAGTGTGGAAAACTGGCATGTGCAAAATATTTTCTTTTTCCTTGTTCGTATCTCTGAACTGGCTGAACTGCAGAGGTCATGGCAGGGGAGGGCTGAATAACCTTCCTGATAACAGGCAGTTGTTAAAGCTGCCTTGTTTTGCCCAGCTGCAGCCAAAGAGCAGTCCACATTGTTCCCTCTGGAGTGCCTTGCCTTGTGCTTGAGCTTATTAATTTGCTGTACAAGTTTGTTTTACAATTTACCATGTCTTCTACAGAGACAGGGCAATTCATTATGTCACTCTGCCTTCATCTCTTTTTGCCTTGGTAACCACACTGGGATACTTAGGAAGGGAAAGACCTCATAGCACATTTACTGAGGGTCTGGGTAATAACCCAGAAAACCAGTTAGATTAAGAACTGCATGTTTTCACTCACTAACTCAATTCACTGGTGGGTTTTTTGAGTTCTGTTTTGTTTTTCCTTCACTCTTTCCAGAACAAGAAAGATCAGTTTGTCCTGCTCCTTCAGTGAAGTTTAGACCTTTCAAATCCTCTCTGAGCTGCACAAGTAGCAGAATTAATGCTTATAAAACTTAAAATACTTCATCTTTCAGGATGAGAGAAACAATGTCAGAGTTTTATTATAGACTCTACCAGTTACCTAATTAAAGCCTGCCAAATCTGTGTCTGCAGAAACTCATTTGAAGGCTAAGCAGTCAAATCAGTTTTATATGAACTTTATACCCCATATTTCAGTAAACTAGAAGTGCTTTTTTTTGTAGCTGTTGTGTGTAAAGTGAATTCAAAATAATTACAAAAAGGAGGCCACTGTAATGTATATACTGACGTATGTCAAATTAAACCTTTAAACTGGTTGAGGGCTATTAGAATTGCTCTTTGCTTTCCAAACCAGATATTTCTTTCAGGGAGAAAAAACGAAGTATTGAAATTTATTGAGTGTAATTAGCTGCAGCTTGCAATGCCAGCTCTTTGCTGCAGCAAGCTCTGATTCATTTGCCCCACACCTGATGATACTGCAGGTGCTGAAGGAACTTATGAGGAGCTGATGCATCACTAAGTGCTTGAGTGGTGAGAGACTTTTAAACATTTAAAAGAGGAAATGTAGAAGGAAGAAACTCCTCTTGTGATTTTTGTGTATATATATAGATACAGGCATCCTACACAATCCATCCTGTAGTATCCTGACATAACTGTAAAATGAGTAACTTGGCACACTTCTCAAGAGACATGAGAGTTTGTAAGAATAGTTCTTATGATATGATTCTGCGTTTTCTAAAACTGATTTTAAGATGCAAGACCACTATGCATTATTCCTGCTGCAAATGTAACATTATTAACGATTAAATCTTCATATTTTGATGGACGTACTGCTATTCAACAATATAATTTAATTAAGTACGTAAGTGTATACACAAACACAAAAAATCTGAATAATTATTGTGAATCCATATGCCGGAGGCTGCGTTTGTCATTGCAGTATTTATTGAAGCAGAAGACATACAAAGGCACTCTCAGCCTTTGAGTATGAACCTTTCATATTGTGAGCAAGCCTGTCTGAACTGTGTTTTATTGTGTACGTGCATGTACACATAGTACCCATCTCGTGGAGAAAAGGGTAAAAGTAATATTTTAAGCACAGAAGAAACTCATACTTCTTCCATATGGCAGGAATGGATGTTAAGGGGGAAAAGAGCCCTATTTTGGAGTAGGGGAATAAATATTCTATTCTTCTAACTTAGGGAACAGAACTCACCTTTCTCATAACTACTTGACTCACTGCAGAAATTGCTTATGTGGTCCACAGGGCCTCTGTAACACATAGACTTAACTGAGGGTGAAAATTCAGTAGGCAATGGGTAACACCATGGACTGGTTGGAAATGTAATAGTTTTTGCAGATGCAGATGTTGAATTTTTCTCAAACTTCCATAGTGCTTATTGGTCTGCTAAAGAATTAATAAAAAGAATTTAGAACCTAGACTAAAGACTAGTCATAGTCTTTGCATGCAATCACTAAGTGCCTTTCAGCACTTGCTCTGTTGCTGAAAGCAAGTGTGCTGTTCTAACTCCTGCTCAGAGATGACATTCAGTAAAAGTGAGTAAGGAAGCACCTTCACAGGGAAAGGGAGCTGAATACAGAGAGGTTACAGGTGTATTTGAAGGTCAGTGGTTATCTGTGCAGAGCACTGCGTGGCATCTGGACTATTGTATGCTTCAAGTCCTCCTTTAGGGAGAAATTATACAGTAAACATTTAGATAATGCGTGAAGATGGCAAATCAGAGTTGTTATTGACATAGGCAGATGCAATCCCACAGACACATCCATTGTGATCTGTAGTTTTGAACCTTGGTGTTACCTCTGAAAGGAGCTAACAAAGCCAGATGAGCAGAAAGCAGGGCAGCACGAAATTGATTTTTGACAAGTGAAAAACTGCTTGTGCTGGAGGAGCTTCATGTACACATTGCTTCTTTCTTTCCAGCCTCACGTACAGCAATGCTCCACCATCAGCTTTCTTTCAGGTGATAAATCATTTTGAGGTCTCATCTACTTACTGACTTCTGGTGTATGTGGAATTAGGTAGCAGAATCTATCCCTGGTAAACCTAATTATATCTCTGACTGTGAGAAATCAGCTCTTTGTCTCAGAAAAGATTGCCTGTATCTAACACAACCTTACAAAGTCACAGAAAACCCAGGGAGGGAAGGAAGAAATGAGCATGCCAGAAGTATAATGCTGCCATTTTAAGGAATTTGCCAATCCACTTAGGAAGAAAGGAGAGGTACTGGCTAGTCTCAATGTGTGTCATCTCCTCTTTCTCACAGTAACTCAGAAACATATAGATATTGTCAGAAATTTGTCATTAAATGTGTCCTATTTTAAGGGAATGTTCACCAAATATGAATTTCAGGAAACTTTGTCTTCGTTGAAAAAAGACTTCACATGTCCTAAATCACTTTGTTTGTATTTGCTAAAATAAATGATATGCTATAAAAATAGCATAGAATTCAAAAACCAAAGTTGAGAGCTTACCTTGAAGGAGAACGACAAAACTGACTTCAATTGGGTCATTTTCTCACATGAAATCTCTAGGGTGCTAGAAAGGGAGAAAAAATAGTTTCTAGGGAAAAAAAAACCTACCCAAAGGCAGTACTGAATTTGGAGCTAATGGTGACTGAGTCTTAGAGTTTTAACAATACCTAAAGTTTTTTGATACTTTTTCTTCTATGTTTCTGGAGGGTTTTCTTCCCTTTTTCATTTCTCTTTGGCTGTATCAGTGCATTGCATTGAGCCTAGTCTGATGGAATCATGCAACTTGTATGTTGATTTATTAATTGAAATTAGAGTTAAAATATAACTGCACAGGTCTTAAAATTAGAATGGAAATATTTTTTTCTTTTATCAAGAGGTTGCTTTACCTTTAGCCTGTCCCTCATGTGACAGCTGTCCTCGTGCTCCACCATCAGTCATCACAGGCACTCTTTAGTCTACTGTTGTGGAAACAAATTCTTACATTCAAGAGACAAAATGAATTGGTTAATATTGTCAAAATATTTGTCAATTTTTCATATTAGGTGCAAATTAAAAGAGGTATTTTGCTAAGCAGAGCTACTAATAGGAGCTATATTAATAATGAAAGGTAATTTAGAAGCATGACTGCACAAGCAGAACAAGGCTTTGAAAAGGTCCGAACATATGCCTGTGACTGAATAAACCCATTAATTCCTTATGCATTTCCATTCTTATTCCAGGCAATCAAAATGAAAATATGCAACTCTTTCTTAGCAACTCTTTACTACAGCAAAGGAAGATGTGCTGTATGCAGGGTATCACAGTACATATATAAAAGTCATGCAGACTGGCAACACTGTATTTTTTCATCAGTAAGAAAAGCATGTGTATTCTGTGGTGGGTGCTTTGCTTATAGAATGTCCCTTACTGATCATGCTGAATGTTTAACAAATCAGAGTTAATAATTTACAAATTAAGGAAAATATCTCACCTTGCTGATTTTTGATGTGCAATAGGGAAAGAGAAATAAACCACTGAAACATTACAGCTTTTGCCTACTGTTGATCAAACTAGTCTTGCATGCTTTTAAATGCTCCAGTGTAACATTGGAGGAGTCACTCAAATATATAAATATTTACTTGAGAGGTGCTACTGTGATACATTGATTTGCAACTTTAAAAACAAAAATCTTTGTGCAGAAATTCTGTCATTAGGCAGTAGACCTGAAAGGATGGATTTTGGTCAAAAAACCAAAAGAATTGATGGACTGTTTGGGCTGGATTTGCAATGAAAGAGTGGGGTTAGATAACGCGTCCTGTTACTGCTCTCTAACCCTTCGTTGTCCATTTCTGACCTGCTTGAACTGAACCAAGGTCCTAAAAAACTCTGCATCGTTGGGGTCTGTGTTGCTGTTCTGTCCCAGCTATTCTCTCATTGTGTAAGAAAGGGAAAAAGTCTATTGCAGCTCTTATTGCTGGTCATAGCAATTTTAAAAATTAATGTGAATTCTTCTCTTGAGCTCCCCTGCCACACCAATACTGAAATATTTCGTAGAAGAAGTTGCCTGCATATTTGGCAGACATGAATAAATTTGATATGATGGGGAGATACAGGGACAGAAAATAGAGAACAAGGAGGATTATTTTAAGGAGAGAAATGAGGTATAGGGGAGCAAAGAAGACATAAGGAAAAGAATAAAAAGGTTACAATTGAGGAAGAGGAGATAAGGTGATAATGGGAGGAGAGACTTTTTTAAAAGAGATGTATGAAGAATTCTACTCTGAAACCTGTAAAATGAAGGAAGGCAAGAAAAAAGATAAATTGAAAGAGAATGGTTATTTCAGTCTCTTAAACTAATAACTTCTCAACCTCTTTCTTCATAAGAATTTCTTTTTAAAGTCAAGGAAATTAGAGAATACATCGAAAAGACTTGCTGTGAAAGTGGCTGACAGCAATCAGGAAATTCAGAGTTAATGCTAACACTATCTCTACTGGCTGTTGTGCTGCTTTTTTACGGGGATGGCTTGCACTTGTTGTCTCAGTCTTTAATACAAGATATATTGTGCTTCCTATCAGAAACAGGACACTACCCAAACTGGTACACCCATTGCTTCTCTAACCATTCCCTGCTTAGACTTTGCTTCAGATAATTTTAAATGAGACTTTTAGAAATCTTGAAATTAAATTTTAGTTATTAGACGTGATCCTTCAGACCCTACGGAGGGAGTAACTCCTCCTCATTCTGGGTTTGATAAACACTTCCTTGCATATATAATAGAATGGCCCTGAATGAATTGATATTTGCTTTTGCCTCGAGAGAAACAGCAAGGTTAGGTAGGTGACTCTTAAGTAAGATGCTTTGTCTATTGACATTATTTTTAAATACTTCTTCCTCAGGCTGTGGTGATGTGTACTAAAAAAACAACCAACATCGTACCTAAGAAAGCACATGCTATCCATTGCAGTCACAGAGGGTGCTTCTCAGGGAGTTCAGAGTTTTGTGTGTGAATTATCTATTTGGGGAGGGGGCGTTGATATTGTTATCCTGTCACCAATTTTCTCAAACTACTGGTTTTCGGGGATTCAGTAAAGGAAGTAGTATCTAGCTTATTTTATAAAAATTACAATTAAAATCAGTAAAATTCACTGTTGCACTGTGTGTGAAGCATCAAAAAAACTCTCAAGAATAGGAGAAACTGCTGTTTTTCCAAGTGGCTGTATTGCTAGTCCT
Source organism: Climacteris rufus (assembly GCA_013398175.1). Taxonomy (NCBI): domain Eukaryota; kingdom Metazoa; phylum Chordata; class Aves; order Passeriformes; family Climacteridae; genus Climacteris; species Climacteris rufus. The sequence continues at coordinate 1,003,632 of VZRZ01006012.1, read as the reverse complement.
GAAGTTCTGTCCCAGTAATTTATCCTGGCAAAGCACAAGGTTAGTAATGGTAAAAGTGCTAATTTCTTGTCTGATCAAACATATATACTAACTGGCGGGATACTCAGACTCTTCCAAAGGCCAGTTTCATTGCTTACTTGCAATAAGCAGAATACAAATGATCATGTACATAACCATGTATAGTAAATAACTTTTGTTAAGGAAGTGAAGTACCTTGCTTCCAGCTTCAGCTGCAAAGAGAACATTATCTGTATGCAGGACGTGGGTGTCTTTATATTTCTGTGGATGCCAAAGCAGTTAATATAATTTGCCCACTGCTTTTAGAACAAAAGAGAAGTTTCATATGATAACTGTGGTTTTCTCCTTTGGAAACCAATCCGTTAAACTGTGGGAGAAAGCCTGTCAGGAAGGTCACTTGGAGAAAGGAAGCAATGTTGACCAGTTCATGCTTATGCTACTAAGAGACTCAGATATGAAGATGGAGCAGAAATTACTTCTGAGTCTAAGGGGATTGGTTATTCCACAGATTATGCATTTCATGTTTTATGTTTGGTGCTGTAAATATTTATGGCTCTCATATTTTGTTTGTTGTTTCTAAACATAATGAGTTTCTGTAGCATAAGCAACCTCCCTGCTCCGCCAGCCCAAAAAGAGACAGTGAGTGCAAGGGAAGCGTCAGGAGGAACCTGACATGACCATGATGTGACACTTTGTCTAGTACATTGCCATGTTATTCCTGCAAAAGTTTGCTAATTAGTCATTAAACTATAGTTACCCCTACAATCTTGTCCAAAATGTCACATGGATAGCATTGAGTCAGAACCAACAGACAAGGATGATAATTTTTTTTCAGACTGCCTGCATAATGTTGCATTATTTTATGTGGTGCCTTTCAGTCTCTGCATGGTGTGTGCCCATTTTAGCAAGTGCCATGAGTTAGATTTGGAGTGGGGAAACAGTCCTAGGACTTGAGAGCTGGAATGACAGACCCCTCTGCAGCCAGGGTTGCTGGTAACTGCATGTTCTTCAAGGGCTGGTATGTTTTACAGTCCTTGCTAGGTTCGGTGCAAGATTTGTGTGGGGAAGAGACTGGGGCAATACTCTAGGTCAAAAATTCTATGTTAGAAGGAGACAAGTGCATACGTCACACTGACTTCTGCTGTGTCTTAAAAAAATGTTATTAAACTCTCTTATGGGATTCTGTAAAGAAGTAGAGCTTAGGAGGCAGGGGGACCCATGTACCAGCCCTGTGACCTACCTGCAGGGAGACCCAGGCTCTGTGGAGACTCAGGAGCAGATGCACGGTGTTACACCTCATGGAATTTCTCTCTGGTTTTAGAGCTATTTTTAACTGAATTAAATGCAGCTAACTTGCTGCAAGCTACAGTCATTTGTAGTCTGCCCTAGGGGACAGACATTTAGAGAGATGTTAACTATGCTTTGTTATTTGGCTGTCACTTAAAAACATAAGATTCACAAGACCACTGAGAAGCAATGGGCACCTCTGCCTGATTGTGTGTGCAGGGGGCTGGTGTGGTCAGCCAGGAGGTTCCTCTGTCCCCAGAGCTGTGACCAAGCCTCTTTCAGAGTTAACCAGCTCCAGTTTCAGGGCCATGGTCAAAGAGCACTGAACTTCCCCAGTCACCTCAGCAATGTGTAACATGTGGCACAGTGTTGTGTACTTTTTTTTCCTTTTGGAGAAATCACATTTGAAGATCATGTCTCCCAGTGGAAAGCTCAGCTGTTCCCTCAGTTGTGCCTTTACAGTGCTTGGCTGGTGGCTACATTTATGGGCTGTGTGTGGAATAATTACCAGCTTCCAGGTTTTGTTGGGCTTATTTTAACAAAAATGAGACACCACCAAAAAAACCCCACAACAAACCTTAAATGACACAAACAACCCCACTCAGTTGTCATCAGCTTTTAGTATGTCATAAGTTTTAAATGGGGGTTCTGTACCATATAACAGCAAGCAGTTATTGTGTGTTTATCTATGTTTTGTTTTTCAAAAATAAATGTAAAAAGTTAAATGGTGCAGAAGAACCACAGAGGAGTAAGGAAAATACTTGCAGTGAAACATTTTGTAACCCAAGCTGGCATGTTTTATCAAAAGTTTATTAGAAGATAGTTTAAGATGTCTAAATTTGTTGTAGGCAGAAAAAACAATATACAGAAAGTGTACCTTAATTCAGTGAAAAGGGGCAAAAACGTTCACATATGAAAGAGGGTTTTTTCGCTTTGTGGTGGGTTTTTTGTTTTTAAATAGTAGGTCTGATTGACAGTTCAAATGATATGTTGGTAATTGCAGTGAATTTAGTAGGTTGTGATGATGTTGATTTGGAGACATGTGCTTGAGAAAGTAATTGCAAATGAAAATGCTGAAAGGATGTTATAATTGAAAAGAAAGTCCTAGGCTTTGTACACTACCTAAGGATGACTTTTTCATGGCCTTGTAGATCACAGCAGAGGAACCATTGTGTTACTCAATATAAAGCTCAATATAGTTTAATTGGAAAGCAGATACTTTGGTTATTAGACTTGTAATTGAATTAAAGGAAGGTCAGATTTAAATAGTTAGTAGTCTTTCTGACTTAAAACTCTTCTCAGATGAGTAGGTGGTAGTAGCAGTAAACTCTTCTAAGTGGTGATGGTAGTAGCAGTACCTCTCGAGTCAAAAAAAGTTATGAGAATGTGAAAATCCTAAAATCTAGGAAGATCTGAGTGGAATGACTATATAAACTAATGTTCTCTTGCCCATTATGTGGGCAAGGTTCATGTGAATAAAAGGAGTTTTTCTCCAGTAGTATTTTGAGGGTGATTCCACAAAACTTGAAGGTGTAGGAAATATAATTTGTCTCTTCCTCTCAGTCTTTCATCAAGAGGAAACAGGATATTGTCCTGAGTCCATCAGCACCTGTCAATCTATTGAAATTCACAGACAATATACAGACAAAAGCATTTCAACCAACTCTGTTTTGCTGAGTTTATGGTACAGTGATGTGGTTGGTGCAGGCAACTCAGACAAGTTGTTTGGGCAGGCAGTTTGCTGCCCTCTTGCCTTGTATCTTTTACCAGTATCCCATGGTTATGACTGTGTCAGGATTCCCTCATTTCATCTCTTAGAAGAGCTGTTAGTTGCTGGTGTGCCTGTTGTGAATCACTGGAGATGCTGATGTTCCTGCCAGCCTGTGGTCTCTTGGACACCATGTCTTTCATCCAGTGATGATGCCAGGTTGAACAAATGCTCTCTTGCCTGTCCTTCACTTCCAGGAAAGACTTGGTCCAACAATTCTGCTCATAAAAGGAAAAATTTGATATCTGAATTATTTTTATTGTAACAGAGCCTATCTAGTAAGTGTATTTCTCTAAGCAAATGAAAACTGATTTTTTTTATTTCAAATCGAGTTTGTTCTTTCCTTTTTGTTTGACCTATATCCAGGTGAGATGCTGCCTCTTCATTGATTTGACCTATGGGAAAAAGTTGAGAGCAGTTATAACTGACATTTTAAGAAAAGTTAGGTCCTGAAAACTGCTTGTGTGAATGACTGGCTGTTGTGGTAGGCAGGATCTTTACAGAGATGTTGAGATCTGTTATTGTGGAAAAATTGTGCCTATAACGTGCAGTAACATATGATGAAGTGTATTTCTCAGTGCTGTCTGTATGCTAAATGTGGTGTCTGGTCGATATTGGGCTCTGTGGGAGTTTCAGCATCACCTCTGGCAAGAGCAGGATTAGTAGGATTTGTGCATAATGATCTCGCCATTTATCAAAAGGCTTGGGCAGACATTTGGGCACCTGACTTCAGCAAATGGTTATGGAATGGGAAGCTTGCACTGCATTTCTGATATTCCTTCCAAAGGCTTGTTAAGTGACATACTGTGCTCTTTACAGAATTACTTTTGGGTCTCAAGCAACAGCCATTAAGTGTGTGGAAAAGTTCCCATTGACTTTAATTAGGGCTGGCTTAGTTGCACACTGAACACTTAATTGCTGTCTGAAGCAAGACCTAAGTCAAAGGTACTATATAGCTACCACAGGTAAACAGATGTTATTAGAATTATTTTATTTGTATGTAGGTAGAAAGTACAATTTTCTGTATAAATCTTACTATTTTTGCCTGTTATTTACTAATAAATAAAATAAACTTTCATTTAAACTGTTGAGTAGGTACACCATGACTACGTTATTATAACATGAGAGTGATGTTGCCATACTACCTGATTTGAATTTTTAGACATGGAACCCCAAGGCATTTTTTTTGTTTGTTTTGACTATATTTGTATTAAATTTATAAAAGACAAAATGTATGTAGCTCTGGATGCTAAACATGAACTTTTCATTACTTGTATTATTGCTCTTGCTGATGATTTTTTTTTTCTTGGTATTAAAATGTTAAAGAATTACACTAATTTGTAGTGAAACAGAAGAGACTGCTAATTCAGAGGACATCCCTGAGTACTCTGAGCTAAGTCTGGAACATGCCTTTTGGAAACCATAATGCCTTCCTCAATTACATTTTGCAAGGAGGAGGAGATTTGTTCCCATGGCATATGAGAGTTGAACAGACTGTGGCGTTTTTTATGCATGTTAAATTCCTGTTAACATTAATCAGAATTACATGTGCACACTCTGATAGTAATAAACCAGCTGATATTGCCTCAGATAGCTCACAGAAATGCCTCAAACTTCTGCAGACTGTACCCGTTCCTCCGAAGTGTGCATTCATGTGGAATTGTAGCATTGGATGCAACCATGAAAGATCTGGGTACTGAATGAAAAGAATAGAGTAGCATGACCAAAGCAAAAAGCAAGCACAATTATTTTTGCTGCAGAGTTATTAATGAAAAAGTTCCAAGAGGGCATAAATCCACTAGGAAGAGAAATGATGTAAAATGGGACTCTGTGCCCAAATTTTTAGATTAGTGGATGAGAAACAGCATGTGGTAGATGTTGCATTAAATTTGTACGTGACTGGGTTTAGAAAGAGTTTTTGTCTGCTAATATTGGTTAGCTTTTGTCATTTGAGGTAAGGAGGATATGTTTTCCCTCTTGTTGGATGAAAAGATCTGGAACAGGGTGGATTATTTGTGACTCCTTGGGGCAGGTATGGTAACCTCACTCCCGAGTGCAGAGGTAACTACTCAGAGATAAGGTACAGAAGAGGAAAGGGGTCCAAAAGTTGAACCATAAGGTTTTCGTGAAGGGAATGCTGAAGAGAATTAGGTTATACTTCCAGGAAGAACTGGGTGCCTTAGAAGGCACAGGAGCAGAACAGATGTGATATCGTGGGGAAAATGACACGGGCATGGGCAGTGAGATTGAGGAGAAGAGTTACTGAGGCAAACGGGAGAGAAAGTATGAGGAGTGATGAAAAACTTACATCCTGCTGATAATGAAGAGATGAAAGGCAACAAAGAATAACATAAGGACAGTCAGCTTTTAGGCATATATTCTCTGAAGGAATCCTTAGATATACAGGCAAAAAAAAAAAGGGAGAAAATGTTACAAATAAAAGAGAAAAGGGTTCACAACAAAAAAGACAGAAATAGCATAAAGAAGTCTAGGATTACAATTCTGCCAGGGCAGAGAATGAGAGTATTTTAACTAGGAAGATGTCAGAGCTGAAGGACAAAAACATTTATAGTAAAAGATGTCAAGCTGGTCAGTTCTTCCCTGCCAGGAATTCCCACAGCAGCAGATAATAGTAGAGAAAGCAGATGTTGTGGATGAGCTGGGCCTGTAGGTTGGCAAACCAGGCGTTTCTTCTGTAGGGAGTAAAGAGAGCTGTGGTTAGGAGTCTGGAGAAAAAAGAAGTTTGCAGAAATAGACCTGAAGAAAAATAGGAAAGGGAATTTTTGGAGCAGTAGAGAAGTCAGCATTGTGCATAAGCTGGAAGCAGTTACACAAGTAACTGTGAAAGAGGGGCAACTGGGAAACATTTTGGATATTAAGAAAGTCTTGGTAATTTTGTCAGAGCCGTTTCAATTTGGAGACAAATTACATGTTAATACACACACACACAAAAAAAAAAAAGTAAAATTTGAGCTGCTTTTATGGTACCAAAAAAAGTAGTTGTGTATTATAGTGTACATATATTTAGTACCTTTTGGCTATATAAAATTGGTTTTGGACTGTTTTTAGGATTCTTCATAAAACAAAGCCTTATTAAATTTACTTGGCAGCTGTAGGGTAAGGTAAAAATGAAATAAGCTGTGTTTGGTTGGGTTTTTCTTTTTTTTTTTTCCTTATAGACAGCTTTTGGCAGTTTCCCAGCTTTTATTTTAAGCAGATTAGACTCAAAAACAGTGATTACATTTAACATCTTTGGAAACTTTTGATCATATTTAGCTATCATGAATTGTAGTGGGAAGCATCCTGTAGTTCAGTTTGTGACCTAATTCAGTGTAGGTTTAGTGAAGGAGCTCTGCTGTCTGGGTTAGCTGGGGCTGAACTGGTAATTAAGACCCTGAGAGGTGCCACAGTTTCTCTCTCGTTGTGTGACATGGAGAGTGTGCTGTACTCAGGAGTGTTAATGAGAAGGGGACTGTGCTGACTCCATTTGCAAACTAAAATAATAGAAATCTAAATAAGTGCTTTTTGAAATCTCCCTCTACAGAGATTTTAGATATGAATGCCTGTCTCTGCTTAAAGCACTTGGCAAGACTATAAACTACGGGTTATGTACAGGGAACATGCCACTACTTTTTATTTCCTTGGGTGGGGAGAAATTGTTATTTTCAGCAGTTCCTTAATTCTGTGGAGCTTTATTTGCTGGCAGTAGTTCTTCTCTGCTCCTGGATGTGGTACAACTTTTCATGCTGGTTTCTGACCCATGTGGGGGGCAGCAGCACTGAGAAGTGTGCAGGCAGCCTCTTCCAGCAGGACCCGCTCGAACAGCAGACACATATTCCTGCAGGTTCTCCTCCTTTTCTGTGTCTAAACACCACATCTTCTGTTCTCTTGTCACTTCCAATAACTTGGCATATTATGAATTTGTGTGGATTATGCTTTCTTTTTCTCTTTGAAAGTGTTGTCTATTTGTTCTAATGTAATACATTAGATAAAATATTGTCTGTCTGTCAATCCCATGCATTGGTGTTCTAGAGTAATGGCCACATTAATCAGTTTAATATCTGAAAGTACTGTACCATCATTGGAAGTTTTTTCCTGAACTGTTTTTTTTAGGACTAATTAGTCATTTCTACCCATTACTTTAATGAAAAAGTTAAGATTTAAAGATCTTTTTTCATTTGCGTTGACTGACAAAGCAATTTTCTATATATAGTATTCAAAATATTATGCTACCCTTTCCAGCAGATACAGTATTAAGTAAATAAAAAGATTCATATGTTGACCTGCCATCCTTGATGCTAAAATTGGAAAAAAGGAAGGAAATATATATATAAATATGGACCAGTGTTTTCAGAGGAGCAAAAGTAGTAGGATTAAGAGGAATTATCTGAAGCAAGGTGCTTATTAGTGGGTACTTTTCAATACTGCTACCTATGTAAAACCTTTTCTGTAGAGCTTTGGATTCCTTATTGAATTTTGAATGTTGAACTATTTTCCATCCTCAATAAATTTTATTCTGGCACTTGACTTCTTTTTTCTTGCAAATTTTGATTATTTGAGCATAGTTTAATTTTGGATGCCTATGAGCTTCTGCTGAAAATTTCAATTTCTCTTTATTGGAGTCTTAACTTCAACCTCGCATAAGTTACGTGTTCTGTTTCTTTGCCATTCTTACTGACTGAAAAGAAGTATTTCGTCTGGGTTTTTTGTTGTTCTCTGGTGTTTTTTTGCCCCCCCTCATGTGCAAGACTCAGGTTTTTATACCAGAGGTACCTTGTGCTGTCTGTGCTGATTGAAGGCTGTGGACTGCTTTCAGATCTGACTTGTCAACTTGTGAAGTGAATGCTTTCTTTAAATACAACCTAGTGACCTCTGTGATGCAAAAATGAAACTTTTGGCAAAGTGCTTTAAGTGAGGAGGTCATTGTTCATCTGGAGCTAAGCTAATGCTTTGTGATCATAAAGGTGATGTGTGGGGTTACTGATTTTCATTGGGTTGTTCCTGAGTCACTTCTCAACTGCACTAAGGGCAGGCTATTTTACTTTGCTGTTAATTTTATTATTACTTTCAAGTTCTCTTTTGAAAAGTTTCTGCTATTGCTGTGAATTGCTTTACTCATAGGCATGTTCTTATGTTGAACTTTTCAAGGGGAATCTATTTGTCTTCAAACAGAAATATAGTCTTCAATTTGTTTACAAAAGAGAGGAAAATACACTGAACACTTGAGGCATACAAACTGGTGGTGACCTAAGAGGAGATTTTTGTCAAAGTTGATTTGGTCTGTGCTTAAAAAAAACAGTTTGTTCCTTATGTATTAGAAATTTTAATACACAAGTCTTGGGCAAATTGGAAAGCTACCTGCAAGAAGAAACTAGGTGAAATTCAAGCTAACAGAGACTTTTGCATTGCTACACCATTTAAATAAAATTGCATTGATTCTGTGATGTTCTGTTCATTATGGCCTGAACCTTTAAATATTTGTGTCTATAAATAACTGTTTATTTCAGTAAGAGTTCCTATCTGTGTGTATATTGTCGAGAAAAGATCTTGGAAGTTGAAAAAAAAAAAGTTTTATAGAATTGTAGTGCAGATCTTGTTACCTTTATCTAAAACTTATATTTCTCTATTCATTAAAATATAATGTAGTATGTGACCTATCAACATGTGCTAGTTGTTTTGGATTCTTGCATTTTTAGGGTTAAATGTTCTCCAGCTATGAATGAGCATCTCTCACCCTGGAAGAGATTTATCACAGGACAAGTTCAAAACTTTGTAACTTGATTTTCTGTACACTTGGGTATTTTGTTCTAGATGCTTAAAACGCAAGGGGCAAATATAAAGGCAGGTTCACTGAATAATAGCCTCCAGCTTCAGAAGGAAATAATTCTGAAGACTAGCTAAAACAAGAATGGGATTTTAGGACTGAATGAACACTTCAAGTAGCATATAATTCAGATAGGGTACCTGTGAGGAAGGAACAGATGTCATGAAAGGGAGGCAGAAAAACCCTCAAGTGTGCACTGAGCATCTGGGAGAGTGATGAAGTACTAAATTATACCAAAACATTTGACGATAGAGCTGTGCTATACCTTAGTACCAAAATGCCTCTATATGTATGCAGCCGTCATACTAAAAATTATGTATGACCTATTAAAAGTGAGAGAGCTCAGAGAATGCCCAGCAGAAATCCATCTAGAAATTCAGGCAGTGAAGAAACCATCATCTGGAAATTGCCTGATCTAAGGGAGATTAAAGAAAAATGTTTGTTTGTTTTCAAAGGAATCAAGATTTGTTTTTCTCTACATAGGTTCATTATGCAGGGAAAGGGGTGCACTGTAGTTCTAACAAAGAGACATAGTCAAGAAAGCTCACACTGGGCTCTTTCTGCTCACCCATTTATCAGCTGGCTGTATCCAACTGAGCAGCAAGGACACAACCAACAAAAAATGTTATCTGCCTGGGACTGCAATGTTCAGAAAAACTGACACATTTGCTTAAAACTGTAGAAAGGCGTTATCCTTGCAACACGCCAGTCACTTCTGGTGTAGAGTTTTAAAGGAGGACATTAACTCATGGTAATATTGATAGTTGGCTCTCATGGTATTTTAAATGCAAAAGCTTGAGAACTGTGTTAACTGTATTGGTCAGTACAGTTATGCCAACATAGAGTAAAAAGGAGGTTTCACACTGAAGAAGGAATTTGTTTAAATATATTCCTGTTCAACAAGTCTCCCCTCCTACAGATGGACTTTTCACTCCTCTGTTCAACAAGTTGGGCTGCTTTATACAGCTGTCATTATGCCAGGTCATCCTGGGCATGGGCAACAGAGTAAGACCTAACTCATCTCTCTCTGAGGCGTTGTTGGCAGCTGCTTTGCCTTTCAGAACCGCCCCTAAAGCCCTTTCATCTCAGTTCAACCCTTTAATGACATTGAACACAACGGGGGTTCCATTGCATCATCTGGGGATGAAGCAGCACCTCCGAGTAACTGTGGGGCTGCAAAATCTGATACTGATGAGACTGGAAGAGACTAAATTGACTTGCCTGGTTTAGTCTCATTTTGAGATCTAGCAATCAGTGGATGGGGAAAGGAGATTGGGGAGCATTTAGGGGCAGAGAGAGATCACCTTGTTACCTGGTTATATCTGAACATTTCTGAGGGATGTTACACATGGAATGGTTCATGGCTGGTTTTATAGCACAGAAAGCCCAGTAGCTGCATAGCCACATAGTATATAATATACCCAAGTATAATTAATTGGAACTTGGGAGAGTGAATGGAAAACAATCTGAGAGAAAAATGTTAATTATAAAACAATTTGTGCCCCTGTATACCTTACAGCAACATAAGAAATCCAGAGCTGCATGCAATGTTTTAATGAGTATTTTCTTTTAGAACAGAATAATACATTGCTGTGGTACTATATTATCAAAATGCAAGACTTTTGAGAGGAAATAGTCTCTTTTGTTTGACAGATGAGTAAATACCTACACAAATTGTCAGGAGGTATAACTTAGAAACCTGGAACAGACAATCATCCTTACAGGTTCTTTTAGCACCTTCTTTTTTCTATTAACACACATGAACATAGTAAATTATAAAGAGGATGAACTATGAGAAAAGGGTAGGAAGCTGAAAATACTAAAATGTGGTTTTTTTTCCCCCTAAGTAGCAATGAGAAATCTAGTGAGGAGTAAGAAATGGCAGACACTGTAGTCTTGTAATAAAGATTCCCGAGTCAAGAGCAATCATCTCAAACACATTGTTAGAAACTTTTTTTTCCTGAGTTCTCCAAGATCTCTCAGTGTATGCAATTTTTAAGGTGACTTAACATGCTGGGGCTCTGCTGTCACCCTGCACATCTCTGCAAGGCCAGGAGGGGATGGGGTACACTGGACCCTGGGACTTTGGGCAGTTATTGCATCAGAACTGCTCTTGCCTACACAAGTGAGCGTGCAAGGGGTGAGGTGAGAGCAGTGAGGAGTCCTGCACAACAGGAGCTCCTCCCAAGGGGACATAACCCCCTCAGTGCTGCCTGTGACCCACAGGGGACAGTGGGGGATGTCCTGCCTGTCCATGTGCTCCGTGGTGGCAGTGGGACAGGCGCCCAGGCTGGGATCTGGGTGGGGACTGTGTGGTTCAGGTTCCTGACTCTCCAGACCAACTCTGTTCTGTGTAACCATACAAGTAAACTCAGCTGCAGTTGCAAACTTGTACTAGTTCATGCCCTGGTATTTGTACTGAGAGATTCGCTGCAATGTATCCTGCATTAAGATTTCTGGCTAAGTAATGTTGATAAATACTGTTGGAATTGGTTCAGGGGCAGAATTGGTTGAGCAGTCAACAGTGAAAGGAGAGCCCTGTGCCTTGAACCATAAGGGATAAAACTAAATCAAAGCAATCCCTCAGGTCCCCAGCATGTGAATGGAGTTACAGAAGTCACAAAACAATATTTTTCAATGTAATTATTTTATTTACTTCCAGAGTACAGATTTCTAAGCAGAACTGAATTTAGACAAAAAAGAAATAATTCTTGCTGTGGAAGCAGAGCTGTATTTTAACTTTCAAGAAAGGCAGATATATACTGGTATTGTGGAAACATAAAGTCTACTTCTATAAAACTAACTACCACATGTGTATATAATCTTTCAAGACTGTATTTACATAAATTAGAGAACAAATGATGCACATCCATAATTTTATTTAATGCAGTTTTGATTGCTTTTGGGTCATTTATCTTTGGCAATAAGAGTACAGTTGATCAGCATAGCCAAGAAACAACAGGTTTTTCAGTTTTATCAGCATGAAAGCATTGTTATGGACAACAGATTTAAAAATAATTCCAGGAGGTGAGACTAATCTGGAGTAATTACACAAGTTAGACTGTGATTTAATGAGATTCAGGTAAATCAAAGAGAGGGAAATATTTTATTCTCTCAGATTATGTAGCAGTTTTGTTCTTGTAATGCAGAACTGGAAAGAAACAGGACTCCTCATCTGAATAACTCTGTATTCTCTAAAAAGGTCTGCTTTTATATTGTGGTGTATTACTTAACAAAAGCAATCATGCAAAAACAGAGTACATTAATGCTAGCCAGATAACTTCTTATTGTGTACAGCTGTACGGGAAACAAATACAAAGTTAATGTTTAAATTTATCAGATATTTTCCATTAACTCTCTATTTAACAAATTATCAGCTACTGTGTGTAATATCCAATCTGCAGAAGTCTTAATGATCCTGGATGTGCACAGTAAGAGATTAGCATAAAATTAGCACTGATGCAGCTATTAAAGAATCTCGAAAGATTCTGATATCCTGGTACATAAATTGTGCTGCAGAAAATATCTGAGCTTTGTCAAACCCCCAGGCTAGCTGAGTTCAAAAATACTTCTTTTCCCCTGGGGTGTAGTCCCTATGCTCCTTCCCCCTGTTTATTACTTTGTACTAATCTTCAAATTCACAGAATAATTTATAAAGCTGTAGGGGACCTGCTTCCAGCTGATGCATCTGTTAGGATCAAACCTGAGAAAGGATGCAAGTTGCTGAGTGAGTCTTGGGCAGGGGATTCTGAGTCTTTTGATTTCCATGTTTGCTTTCTCAGCACAATGATTGGGGTGAGAGTTGGGGGGTATCCTCGGTTCTTTGGGGTGGTGGTGGTGGTGTTGTGTTTAGGGGTTTTTCTTAACTCTCTGAAGCTTGCGTTCCTGGGAAGGTATGCAGTAATCTCACTGTATTTCGTGTCAGGATATCTTTATTATGGCTTGATATTGTCTAGTACTTACTGTAAATCAGTCTTCTTAATATAAGAAGCAAATTAACTATTTTGTGACAATGTCCCATTTCCAGTAATTTTCTTCAATTCTGCTCTTCTCAGAGAGTCACACTAAATTGCAGCTCTTTACCCCATTTCCTCACTGTACTGAATGCTTTAATTTTTAAGATATCTAACAGGACTTTCAGGGAGCCAAGCATATTTTTTAAAGAATCTGTTAGCCCTGTAGGGAATATTGTCACTAAAATGAAATATTTCCAGCATGAAGCAAACTCTTTAAATAGTCTGAAATTAATTCTGAATCTTTTCAACACCAGAATTTGGGATGATGTGTTTTCTTTCATATTCCTCCTCCATCTCTTCAAACTGGCTTGTTTGTCCCTATTGGATACAACTTCCTTCTACTTGCAAAGCAGTAATTATCCTAATTACGCTTCAGCATTTAAAGCCATCTTCTGGAAGATGATTTACAAGCATTACATAAGAGATCTATATACAATGACACACTTGCTTGTTTGGCCTGGAGCGTTTTATGTTTTCCAGCTTAATCAGAATTCTTATGATGAGTAGAGAAGTTCTAATGAGTTTCTGCATGAGTCTGTGCCCAAAGATGCTTTCAAAATTGTACTTTCTTCTCTCTGAACAGCTGAAGTAGTAAAGCAGTTCTCTATTACTCTGAGTTGCTATAAGGTGTTGTGACTATTTTAGATCATAGTTGCTACCACTGTGTGCAAGTTTCCACTAGTTGAAAAGGTAAAAATGACAAAAGACTAAGTGGAAGCTGAAAATAGTATCAAGAACAACAGGCAGATTGATACACTCATCTGAACCAACACATGATTCTTTTTTTGAAGTGGAACATTCAAAGAAAACATGAACACAAGATCTACAAAAACACGGAAGGATTTTTACCTCTGCATTTTGATATCTCACAGTTGAAACTTGGGACATAAAATTGATCCTCTGGGTGCTGGGAGGGGAAAGAAGTGTGTGATTTTTAATTTTTTTTTTTTCTAATGAAGACATATAGCAGCATTTGGTTCTTCTGTCTGTTTGTTTGTCAGATACAGTTATCAGATCAGCTGAAAATGAGTGGTGGGGCAAGAGTTGGCAGTAATTTTGTTATGTTCATTTGGAGTTTTGCAGTCCTACCCAAGATAAGTCTCAACTTTGTTCTACACTGTTATTTTGGAAAGTTGGCCATTGACACATAGACAACATCCATAGTAAACTGATATTCCAGGATAACACAGTAATGAGAGTCATCATTCAGTGAGCTTGAATCCATCCCAGAAAGCTCACAGGAACATGACAATATGCCTGATGGTTTAAGTTAGCAGCCTGTTTCAAAACACTCCAGTCATAGATACAATGCTTTCAATGGAAAATATTTTCTGAGTAATTTTCTAAGCTCCCGAAGTATAATCCATATAAAATTTCTGAGGTGCAGTGCTTACTACAGTTCAGTAAAACACAGTAAAAACACAATCTTCAAAAGCTGTTTTTTCTTGACTCTTCAGAAGTCTCACAGGAAAATTGAGAATGTATTCCAATTCCATTTTGCTTACTCCATCTCTATATACACTACTAAAAGTCTGAAGTATTAGCATAGAAAGGTTTAATATACATTTTAAACTGATTATAGAATCATCCAGGATCTTTGCTTTGCATCTGCCTCTAAAATAGTAATGGGAATGTGGTTCAGTACAGAAAATCTGGTGGCTTTTCAGGGTAAAACTCTTATAGCAGAAGCATTTGTAATGAAGAGGAAAGTATTTGAATCATCTACCATAACATATTCTACTTTCAAACTCTGAGGTTATGATGATGCAATCTTGTCCTACACAACAGTTTAGTGTTTTCTTAGGATGAGACAGGATATGCCAAGCTGTTCTATTAAGTGAAATGCCCTTCTTAAAGGCCTCTATATATGTTACTGCTAACACAGGGAATGACTTATTAAAAAAAGAAATGATTGGCTGATGTTTTCTTAAAATATAACATAAAATATTAAAACTTTCTTACAGGGCAGATTTTTTGAACAGGCATTTTAAGTGAATTTATACAGCTACAAGAGTACTTCAGCTGCTGACCAAGCAACTGGAAACGTTCACCTACATTTCAGTCTTGGTTCAGATCCCATTATTCCTATGACCTTAAGTTAGTGGATAGGAACACTTCAGAAACTTCAATGTGGTGAAGTCCTGGTATTAACTAGGTTTCTGACTGCTAGATATTCCCACATCAGGCAAGGATTATATTAGTACTTCTCTATTTATATTACTACCACTTAAGAAAAAAAGTCTTATGGACTTACATCTCATGTTTTCAGAGGCAAAATGTAAAAGCAGAACCTCTGTCTATATGCATACTAATGAACCCTAAATTGCTTTGAAAAAAAATTAGGTCCACTGATTAGTGTGCAGTGTTTTTCAAGTCAAATATGACCTTAGAAACTTAGCAATCAAATTATTTTCCAATTCCTTGCTCTTTAGCTTGCTTTGATGCTCATGCATAATATTTGCCTATGGTGGGTCAAAGTTTCTTGTATTGTGGGGAAAATGGGCAAAAAGTAATGAATTTTCAGATTATGATTTTATTTAGGAAAGTGAAGACTGAAGAAGATTGCATGGCTTAAAGCTTTTCTAGTGGTCAACATACTGGAAGGTGAAATTGAAGGTGATATTGATCAAGGCAAAATGTTGCACATTAAAATAATGTCAACTGCTGATAGAGATTACAGGCATGTAATTAGCTGTAATCACTCAGGGAAAAAAAGCCTAGGTTTCTTTGTGAAAAGGTTAAATAGATGTCTCTGAAGCGGAACATGGTGGTCAGGAAAGTTCATAACATTGGGTAAGCCTAGAGAATGGGGTTTTGGAAAACAAATCTGAAAATACTGCATTTCTTTATTTGGAATCAATTGTCTGCCACGGTTTTAAATCTTGTATTCAGTTCTGATGAGCTGTTCTAAAAATGATATTGTGAAGAAGATAAGGATTGGTGGATTGGTATTCACTGCTGTAGCATATCATTGTATCAAACAGCTTAGCAGGATTCCAGAAAGGATTAAACATTTCCTCTAAAAATGAGAACACCCATGTTTATGAAAAATAGGGTAAAAACCTTTGTTAGAAATAAGCCCTAAAGCTGAAAGGCTGAGAAGTCAGACACTGACTGGAAGTAAGCAGAAAGCAATTTCTATTAGGACAGTTTCTGTGTTGCATTTGCTGGAGACACTGGGAAGTAGCACTGTGCACAAAATGTTAGTGTTGCTTAGCAGAGCAGAGGTGCTGTGTAACCGCCTCCAGTGTGTGAAGGATGTACATGTGTGACAGAATTCATTGTGAGGAAAAGTACACTGCCTTGACTGTGGATAATACATGGTTACATTTTAAAACAGGCAAATGGAACCTTGAATTCTTCACTTCAGGGATTATCAGCACACTCCAAGGAACTCATGAAGAAGCTCGTGTTTCCTGGTGGGTTTTGAGGCCTCTTGCTGAGGGTATCAGTGTTACTAGCACTACAGCTGGACATAAATTTTAGCAAAGAAAATTCAACAAAAAGTAGTGTCAACAAGAAATCGCACAGCCCAGATACTATTGAGATTTTTTTTCAATTGCATTTTTCATTTCTGTAAAAATTTCCAGAAAATATTTTCCTTTGTTTCTGTGTTTTGCCATCAATTTTAATTTTTGTTAGATTTTTTTTTAATTTTTTCTATTTATACAATGTGTGGGTGTTTTAGTATGGCAGCAAAACTTTAGCTGCATATGGCTACTAAAGGTATGAAAAAGTGGCACCAGTGAACAGACTATTTTTGCTTGAGACTGGGTGCACTCATTAATAACTGAGCCTCAAAGGAGAAAACAGATATACTTTATTTGCTTACACTTTTCCTGTTTTCTTTCTGTGACAAACTACCTATATTAGAGGTTTTATCCCTTAGCGTTGCATAGGAAGGGAGGTATTACCGTGATGCCTGTTATTACGGCTTATCCCGGTAATCAGTCGAGACGCAGAAATAATGAGAGCTGGAGTCCTAATGTTCTTGTTCAGAGCAAGGGCGGAAAGGGGGGAAACCCCTTTCGTTTAATTCTTATATACACTTTTAGAAATCACAGATCATTGGAGAAAGTTAACACTTCCGTCTCTAACTATATTGGTTAAAAGAAGTGTCCGTCAAAAGGGATCTGTGTCCATGGGAAAGGAATGTAAAAGATAATTTTTACAACAACATAGCTGTGTTTACAGAAATCGTCCTTGAGACTGTCTTAACAGAGAAAACTAGCTATTTTACAGTGAAAAATGGGCAACAGGGAGGGTCATTGCTTAAACCAGCCTTTATTGTGTTTTTGTTTATCATATTCATTCTCATTCAGTGAAACTCTATTTTTGCTGAATTAGCTTTCTTGGAAACAATAAGCAATACTTCCTGTCAATCAATTGGCAGGAGGTGTTGTTTCCTAGAGTGCTGATTAAGCAACACATGGAACTAGAGCCTGTAGGAATCACTTAAAAAAATCCTCAATAAGAACATTTTATGAAAATTCTTTTGGTGGGTTTGGGTTTTTAAATGAAACCTAAGGGTTGGACACCAAGGATGACAATGCTTGAAAGCATAAGAGAAATAAGATAGGAATGGAAAGAGTTGATTTAATTTTTTTCTCTTCAATTTACTCTTACCTGGTACAAGTCTTTTCGAGTCAAAAGTTGAAATTTCCCATTTCCTGTAGAAAGCAGTTATGGATTTATGTTGCTGCTTTTTTCTATTAACAATATTGTCATTTTTCTGGAAGTCTGTCAGCAGCCTGATAACATCACAGGTTGACACCCTACCAGAAATCAATGATGCAGAATTTTTGTAACTTACTTTATTACATGCAAATATGCAAGCCATGGAAAAAGAGGTAGCTTCAAATACTACAGAGGCATTCCTGTCTTCCCAACATCCAGTTCCCAGGAATTGCTTCTAAATATAGAGAGTAACATAGAGAAAGCTTTTCTATCTATCACAATTTTACATTAATAATAATGATTAACAAAAAATCAAACAAGTAAATATAACCAGCCATTTGTCCTTGCAGAATCTAAAAACTCACACTGTTGGAGAACTCACAGACCTGTGCATAATTGTACATTTTTAATCCCTTAAAACCAAGATTATGCTCAATGTGATATTAAATAAGGACAGCTGTATGGAGCCCCACTAGAAAATTGCATCTAAATTTTTCAGTATTGTAGCCTTGCTTATCTTCTTTCAAAGAGACAGGTAAGATCCTGGTACTACAAATTTCCTAGTGCTTTGTGCCAGCTGCTTTTACTTCCTTACCTTTAAAAATCCATCCACATGTTTTTGTATTGCCCTCAAATTGCACTCAGACCCACATAAAGCATTTTCTCACTCCTATTTTGGCTCCATGCCATAGCTGCTCACACAGTTTTGAAGTGCTGCTCAGTGTTGGCATTGGTCTGCAATCAAGAAGGCTGTTGAAGGGGCACGAATCGAGAATTCCTGGGGTGGAAGGGAGATCATGTCTATCCTAGGAGCAGGGACAGGCCCTCATTGGGGCAAATTCAGGTTGGTGGTGAAAACTCTGAGAGGAAGGCAGAAATGGAGTTATCTCAATTTGCAGCAGGCAAAGGCCACTGAACACAGAGAAAGCCTCTTCCACCATTTCTCTGTTCTCAGCAATTAGAAGGGTTTGATTCATGAGCTGGGCAGCTGCAGCTGATGAGACTGAATTTCTTTTGTGTAAGTAGGCCAAGAACTTGTCATAATCACAGAGTGGTTTGGGTTGGAAGGGACCTTACAGATTGCCTAGTTCTAACTGCCCTGCCCTGGGCAGAGATACCTTTCACTAGACCAGGTTCCTCAAATCCCCATCCAACCCGGCCTTCAACATTTCCAGGGATGGTACAGCCACAGTTCCTCTGGGCAACTTGTTCTAGTGCCTCACCATGCTCACAGTAAAGATTTTCATCCTAAGATCTAATCTAAGCCTGCCCTCTGTCAATTTAAAGGCTCTCAGCCTGCTGGCCACAGTTCTTGTGATGCAGCCCAGGACACAAGTGGCTTTCTGGGCTGCACACTGCCAGCTCATGTTGAGCTTCCCATCCACCAGCACCCGCCACGTCCATCTCCTCAGGGCTTAATCCGTTCTGCCCCAGCCTGTATTTGTGCTTGGGATTGCTCCAACCCAGGTGCATGTATAATCTATATACATTTGTATTTCTTAACCAGTTTAATGGAGTATGTTTTCTCTTCAGCACCATGCTGAAGTGGCATGATTTAGACGCATGATCTCTGAGGCTTGTGAAATTGTGTGGTGAGGGCTTTTTTGGAGCTGAAGAGTTTGGAAAATACTAAATTTCTGAAGGTTTTATTTGGACATGTAAATCTTCTACTAAGTAGAGCCTTTGCTAGGTGGGGGGTCGCTGCTGTGGAGCATACCTGTGTTCAGCACACCTGACTGTGGAAGGCCTTGGTGCCTGCAGCGCTGAGAATCACTGGCGTTTAAAACACTGATTTGTCAAGCACAGCTCCAAACAATGCAAATCCACAGGCCACAATCCCACCTGCTATTCATTCAAGGTGTAATTAATGAGAATTTGGAAAATCAGCAATGTATTAAACTTCAAAATTAGATTAATAATGGCGTATTACCTGTCTATGAAATCAGAGGAAACAAGGAGCATCTTCTGATGGCTTTCATTTTCTGCCCTTCTTACAAGGCTAATGCCTTTTCCAAGTTTAAATTTGCAATATCAAATAAGTTGCTGTTGCTAGAAGTTCAGGCTGTTAAAAAAGTACTCAATTAAATCTTGTAAAAATATTAGAGTGAACAAGATTTTTTTTTAAATTATTTTTATGTAATGACTGCATTGCTTACTTTTGCACAGGGAGACTTACTCTTTCCATAAATCAGTCATCTCTTTCTGTTTCCTTGGAAGGGAAGAATAATGGGTGCTTTGGGTTTTTTTTGTGGAAAAATCACAATTGTTTCTCACTCCTTGGGTAAAGAAGAGCTGCTGCCAGGTTTGTGATAGATTTGGCCTTAAATGGATAAGGATCCTTGGCTTTTTATTGGGAACTGAGGGAGCCCAGAATTAGCCTCCAAACCAGGTCCTGATACTGAGTGATAGATGGTTCTGTCTGAAGTGCCTACAGCTTCTCCTATCCTTTCCCTGCAGTGACAGAGAGAACATTAATTTTCTGTAAGTATGTTGCTGCAAATATGACTTTAATATAATTCTCAGATGTTTGAGTAAAACCCTAATGCCTTCCAATAATTCTCTTCTATAATCCTGTGTCACTGATGACTGTAGACAGTGACAAATGCCAGATCGTGTCTGATGGTTGTCTCCTGCCTCCAGTTACCTTGCTGGTTTGGATAATGCAATATTCTTTGTTAGGCTGTCCTAAGTTCATTATCCTTCATATAACAGTGGTACAGATGCTTGACAGATGAAAGAGTGCACCAGCAGATCCAGAGCGCTGCAAACCACCAGGGAAGGAAGGACAGGGAGCTGGAGGCAGTGACCTCTGCAGCTGAAGGTATAAATGAATGTGTGCTTGTGGCTCTTATGGGCATGGTTTTCCCGAAGCCATTACTTTGCAGAAGCCAACAGTTTGGGGGTTTTCCCCATTCCTTTCTTCTTTACATGCTTACTGCACCGGTATCTTGGTACTGCTCTTCTGCTGCAGCACTAGGCTTCATTTCCTTTAGTTCCCATCACTGAAATCCAAGCCATGAACCATGGGCTTTTGTAGAGTCTGGATGTTGCCTTGGTATCTAAAGTTGCCCTTGTATTTCTTCTCCTTTCTGTATATGTGTTTCAACCTGTGCTTTGTCTGCCTTTTATTCAGTGTCTGAAGCTGGCAAAGTAAATCTAGAGGAGGGACAGAGTTGCAATGAGGAAGTTTATCTGTTGTGATTCTTCTACTTTTTTTAGCATCACTGCTGAAGAAAAATACTAAGAAGTGCTACATTTGTGGCTTTAAATGGTATCCCAGATACCAAGAGAGTACTCATGTAGTCACTGATCAGTCTCTACTGGTATAATTGAATTTGGATTTGCAGGAAATTCTGAAGGCTGTCAGGAACTGTAGTTGGCGTTAAATTACTTTGAATATTAGGGATACAAGCAAGTGCAGCTGACCATTTACTATTATAAAAAGCCTCTATAAGCAGTATAGCATCTGAGGGGCATTACTTTGTAAAAAAACATTAAGGGGAACAGATTTTCAAATGCAATTGCCAATAATTTCTTAGTTGGTGGGCAGAAAAATCACTAGAACTAAATTTATATGCAATCATACTTAAATTTTGATGTCAATAGCCACTGTCATCTTATGGCTTCAAAGAATTTAATAGTAAATGCTATTTTGATTTTTGACCAAAGAAAATGTATTTAAATTAATAAGAAATGTTGTGGTTTTTGCTGTCTGTGAAGAGGAAAAGACACTGTTTAGTTCACTGCTTGCGAAGATTCACTCTGTATCTCTAATTATTGATATGATTTTGCTGTTGACCTCTCTAATTCTCTGACTCTTCTGTGTGTAGAGAGAGGTATGTAAACTAAAATGTAAGTGTTGCTTGGGGTTGGGGTTTTTTTGCTGTTTTTTGTTTGGTTGCCTGGTTGGTTTGGGTTTTTTGTTTTTTATTTTTTGGGGGGGGTGTTTGTTGATTGGTTTGATTAGTTGTTTTGTTGGCTTTTTTAATATTTAGCAATATCCACTCATAACTGTTCTGCCAAAGTCCGTTCAACATGGTTTTAAATGGATATTGTCCAAATGCCCTAGTTCTTGGCAAGGTAGAATTTTCATTTTGCATCCTCTCATCGTTGTGGGATAAGAGAGATAAGAGGGGAAGTGTCTTGTCCAGTTGGCCAAAAGATTTGTGTGGAAGATAGAAGGAAGAGTTGAGAAATGGCGTTGCTGAATTCAGGAGTGGCTTCCTATTAAAATTGCTTTTAGTCTTTGTAGGAACCTTTTCCAGGGTTACTTTTTGCATACCTCTTCTTAGATGAGAAGAATAGCTCTGAGAGAGGGGGTTCAGGCCAATATTGCCACCATGGGCATGGCTGTGGTGAAAGAGAAAAGGATAACAGAATACATAGAGGGCCAGATTTACTCTGAAGATATTTAAAATTGAGAATGGAGTTCATGCTGTTTGGAGACGTCTTTTCTGTCAATGGCAACTTCTCTCTCTTCTCCCATCTTGCCTCCTTCCCCTGGAAAGTCAAAAGGGGATTTATGGGCCCTGGCCAGAAGAATTCAGAGCAGCTCTGAGCATTGACAGGTATCACAGTGCTTTGCACTGACTCTGAATGCAGGAAAGACTGCATTCATTCATTAAGAAAATTAATGATTAGAAAGAATGAAACAGCTAATCAAATTTCTTGTAAGGAAGGAGTGTTTTCTTATTACAGCTAAGCACTGACAAAAGAGGATGCTGGCATTATTTTCAAGAATTCCTATAAATATTTCAAATTGTATGGCTTCATACTTTAGTGATAGGTGGAGGCTCTTTTCTAGCTAATACTGGCTTTTTTCATTGGGAACAGTAGAATTGAAACTGGGTTTGTATTTATCTAAAAGGGCAATGTTTTGCTCTTGTGACATTTGTCTGGCCATTGCATTAGTTGTACCACAATGTCATGAGATTAAAGAAGTCCATCACCTTGATCTTTACTCTTATTCTAGCACTGGTCTTGATATCTCTGATTGCTTTATAGACATTGTTTTCTTGGCATAGGACTGCTCCCAGAAAAATGGAATAAAATGGAACAATATGACATTGTTCCATTACGGGCTTCAATCCCATAATTGCCATGAGCTGGCAAACAATAGCCCTTTGCAAACTGAGATGCATAATTTATCTCAAAACACATCTTTTGTAGAGTTGACACGTGCTGTGGTAAGGACTGCAGCTGATAATCTTTTGCAAGACAATCCTGGCGACTGTGTGCATGTGTGTATTAATGCTGGCACTCTTCTTCCACTGAATGGTGTCATTTTATGATGAAGCCCTATTGCTTTCAATGAATAGTTTGATGAATAAGGGAGGGAAAGAGCTTTCTTCAGAAGGACTAAGATGGCAGCATTGAGAACATGGATTAAGCAATGCTGCTTCAGGGAGGAGCATTAGACCTTAATATTTGTGTTATTGCCACTGAGATAAGTATCTTAGGCTAAATTCTCCAAGGTTTGCAAAGGGTTTAACCACACATGCCATTCAAATAAGGGGAGTCACAGAGCTAAAACCCCATGTAATGTTTCGTGAATGTGTCTCCTGGGTGTTAATTTCATCATCTAAAATATATAGCATAATGGATAGTTGCTGCATGAATACAAAGTTTTAAGTCCCTCTAGGGGCTCTGCTAACAGCACAAACCATGAGAGTGTATCTGAGTTGTTTATGAACAGAAGCAGAGTCCCAAGAGTGAGACGCAGCTATAAATTCACTGCAGTCTGTGCCTATCTATTGTTATTTGTAATAACTGAGAGAGCAGTTTTCCTCTAAAACGACTTCCTTTAAGAGCTTTAACTGAGAAACTCTGCTTGAAAATCAGTCCTGATAGTTGAAGAGCTTTGCTGGAGAAAAGACTCCATTTTCTCTATCAGTATTTGTGTATTGTATCAGACTTTCGCTTTGCGCTTAACATGGTTTTCTAGTCAATTCTTGTGACTGTGTTGTTGCAAATGACTTTGAGAATTCATTTTATTTACTGGACCTTCTTTGATAATAGATATTCTACTAAAACAATTATATATTTTTTTAATATGTGGCATTAACACACAAGGTATAGTGACGTATTTAAGACGTCTTTACACAACTGAAATGTTGTGTGGTTGTGTGGGTTTTTGCTAAGGAAGAAAAGATGAAAAGCCTAGTGAACTGTTGGATGGTTCAATTCCTCCCTCTTTCTGACCCTAAACCCAGTTTAGGCCCAAAGCAAAGGTACAACATAATGCAGAGGAGAAATTTGATTTTTCTACATTGGAATTTTCTACAGCAGATTTCTGACAAGTGTTTTTATGAACGCAGAATTTTATATAGGATCTAATTTATATTAAAATGATCAAATGTTGCTGTAGCTGTTGTAATTACTTAAACAGTAACATATTATTACTTTGTTATGTTATATTTATATATTTAAAAAATATGTTGTGTTTATTCAGACAGTATGCTTGGGCGCCATTTGAATTCTCATAATGCTGGCTGACAGGCATACCTGTGCAGGTATGGTTTACTTTGGGTTGTGGGCAACACTGACTGGCTTTGTGAATCATCAGATTGAAGAGTGAGGAAAACAAGGACTCTTAGTAGCAAATAAAGCTGATAGTGCTTGTGACAATACTGGTATCTTGAGTTCTTCAGGGAAACAAACAGGAAATTTCACACATTGCTTCCATACTTGGTTAGTAAAAGGCCTTGATCATTATTCTTGTCCTGTAATTTTTGGGTGCAACCTAGAAGAATTTGCCACTTCTTGCATTTTACAGTATTTTGGGGAGTTCAGTACTGATGGAATGTTTTACTTGGTGCATATATGATGCTGTGGACACAGTCTTGTCCAGCTTAATTCTTCTGATAAACCATTTGGAACACCAGGGATTGCTCTCTTTCTCATTTTGTACCTATTTTGTTTGGTTTCTCCTTGTTGTTTCCTTTCCTGCACCTGTCTGGTCGCTGCCCCTCCTGCATGGGGCTGTTTTACCTCAGGAACCTGCCTAAGAAAATGGGTAAATTCCCATAGTGTACTTTGTAAAACTAAAAACAAACAAACAAAAAAACCTTGGAAAACATAAGCAAAAAAACCCCAAAACCACCAAGCCTGCAGCTTTTTTTTCAGATTGACTGGGCTCATATTGGCTTTTTTAACAAAGAAATATAGTCATCAAGGCCCTGTCATCAAAACAGAGAAGGCTTTAAATTCATTCTAGGTCAGCAGCAATAGGAAATTTTTGTGGTTTAGAATGGATATGATTATCTCTGAACTTCATCAAATTTTAGTTTTTGGTAAAATGTATTTCTCCAGTAACTCTAGAAATTCATTTAAGTTATGACTCTGAGAAGTTGCTGGCTATCAAAACAAACTTTCTGTTCCTCAGAAGGAGCATAGTAGGAAAAAAATCATAAATGCTTCTGTTCTCTGGCAGTTGGTTTTGAAAACAATGGAACCCTTTCCAGTTCATCTCCCTGTTGTTTCTTAAATAAATGTTATTCTATTGAAATAAGCAAGTGGCCCTAAAACATGTTCTTTAAAAAATTTAGTTTGGACTGCTGTGTTTGGTTTGAGGGACAGAGATTTTCTTAAAGAGGCTTCTGTGGCAGCACCACAGTTGAGATGATGTAGGTAGCAGCTCTTCTAAGCAATTTACTGCATACACAGTTGTCCTACTTTTTTTCTCCTGTGAAGAACAGGGTATAAAAAAGTATAAAAACAGTAATTGAAAAGGACATACATACACATTGCAGTCAAAAATAAATGCAGCAAAGTTTCATATCTATAGAGAGATTCAGACTGTAGAAAATCAGTAAAGTAAAAAATGTGGCAGATTTCTCCTTTAGTTTTTCAGGCCATAATCCTCCTCTGCAAATCCAAAGTGCCCAAGCAGCCAGGACGGGATCTGTTCTTTATATCTTGGCTCCATCTTGCCCAGGATCTTACTTTTAAAAAATTTAGTTATTCAAAGAAGGCCGTTCAGATCTTTCTATCACCAAAGATGCAGTCAGTAAAAAAACATTCAAGTCAACTGAAGTTTTGCCATTCACTTCAGTGCCTGTTAGCTTGGGCTGCATGCACTTGGCATGTTGCCTTTATCGAACCCCAAAGGCAAGTAAATTTCATGAACTTCTAGAAAGCACATAATCTTTAAAAAGTATTATTTCTTGTCAACTGTGCAGTATTTCTGCATTCTTAATGCTCTGTTACTGTGTCCTTACCTGCTGGCTCTTGTACAGGAAGCCTTCAGTGGAGGCGACCACAGCCTTTTTAAAATATGCATGTCTTGAGAATCTCCATCAGTGGAGTCAAGCTCCCTCATTCCTAGGAATGACACATGATCCTAGAAAACATTTGTGTGTGATGATGTGCTACAATACAAAATGAAGTCAGAGAGCAAAGTTATCCTTGTTTTTCTCAGTAGCCCCATGTTGGATGAAAGCTGAGCATTTCACAAGAGAGCTGGAAAGGCTGCAGTGTCTCTGATACTGAAAGCAGCAGCAGCAGGGGGTGCCAAGGCCCTCCCCAGCCTTGGGTGCCCACCCTGCAGCCACCACGGGACAAGTGACCCAGGTCTGCAGCGGGAGTGCTGAAGGAAGCGCCACTTGTTCATTGTGGGATGGGGTTTGGTGGTTGTGTTCTATGTTTCTGCATAACCACAAAAAGCAGTTTTGTGTTTCTTCTTTCAAACAAACAAACAAACAAAAATTCCTTCAGTATCTCTAGGACGCAAGGGAGGAAGCGTCTGCTCAGTTCACTGAACTTGAGCAAAGTTTAGGAATGGGGCAAAGCAAATAAATTGGATCCTGGTGTTGCCAACTGTAAGACCTGTGAAACCAAACCTGTGTAATTGATGTGTGACACTGAGTTCATCTCCAAACCATTGCACTCAGATTTACTTCTTTTAATTTAGGCCATTAGCACAGTGAGAAAAGGTTAAGCCGACTGTTATGAATAGCAGGTCTCAAGAACATGTGTTCCAAAGGCTACTCAAAAGTCTACAAAATGTGACTTAAAGGAGCCAGTTCATAAAATATTATTTGGTCTGTTTCCATGGGATTCTTGAAGTATTTCCCACTGATAACCATTCTTTGTTTACAGTTTCTAAGACTGTTTTCACTCTCTTGGAGTTCTTCCACAGTCTTCTGTGCTTGTATTTTTAAATGAGTCCTGTCCAGTTCCCCCTGCAGTTCCCCACAGGGAAAGTTCACATCTCTCAGCATACAGTGACTTGTGACCTTAAAAAAAAATCAATCCTGATTATTTTTAATTATATTTTTATAAATTTTTTGCTGGCTATTGCATGATAACCTTTGTTTTGCAGAAACAATTTATTGTTGAGCTGGTTATTGAAAGCTTCCAGTAGTATTCAGTACAATGGCAGTACAGTGATTGGCATGAAGCAGGAAATGAGATCATACAGCAGAACTAAAAAGTGGTGAAGCATTTGCCAATATTCACTCTTTTGGTTCATCAGACTTAGAAAAAAATATTATCTGCTCTACTGCTCATTTATTTCACCTGACACTGAAATCTTAAAGGAGGTAAATAACTCTTTGTGGGTTTTGTTTTGTGTAAAACAGACAGCAGTGCACATCGTTAATAATATTAGCAAAGCTAGAGCCCAGATGGATATATAGCCAGATGACAGGGGATTTTTTTGCAAAATATATCTGAGCACAGGAGCTCACTTGTGCCACAGGAACTTATTCTGAAGGTCTGAAGTATTTCTATGATTTTGTAACTGACTGAATAGGAAAGTTACACTTGAGGAAAATTGAAGATTGAGGCCAGCAGTGTGTAAATAATGATTCATAGCATTCTATAGTCTCTGTGATGTGATTTTTAATCTCTACTTATACAATCTTTTTAATGTAAAGAACATAACTAATATGCAATTCTACTTGGTACATAAAATATACAAAACAAATCACATCTCAAAATTATGCTTTCTAAAGATGTCCCTTGCCTTTTTATCTTCATTTTTACCAAAAGCACACATAAAGGTTTATCCCAAATATGTTATTTCCTGCTTAAGTGTTGACTATTAGGACATGATGCCATTTACCCAGGAGACATCTTGTATGGTTGTCATCTGATATAAAGGCAGATAGTAGTTATAGTTAGAAATGGCTGCCTGCCATTCTGCTTAAAAGAAGAACTTGTGTGATTTTTCTAAAGGGCTTAAAATCCACATTGAACAAACCTCTGAGGCTGGCAGTGTAGAAAAGAGAAACCAAGTAGGTTTATTTAGCAGTTTAATCTGTCTAAAATGTGTGTCCCCAATTGTCCATCCCCTTGGAATGAAAATGCTCAGAAAAATGTTCTGAATTCATTCTGAATTTATCACCGAGATTCTGTACATCCCTTAAAACCTATTTGGGCTAAGAAATAGCAGGAATGAAAGCAAAGTTTGAAATGATTAAAGATGGCACAGGTTTAGATTTTCCCAAGTAGCGTACCTGAGTCTACCCTGATTTGGTAAGTAATGTTCTGTATTCTCTTCTTTGATGCAGAAAGGATCTCAAATATGCTTAAGATGTGATAAAGAGGAAGTTTGTCATAAGGTAGACATTGGGAGAGAACAAAATCTCGAGATTTCTAGTATTAATATTAGTAAAGAATTAAGTCTCTCTTGCAATATCAATTAATTTTAAGATTTACTGTGCTCTCTTTTTTCTTCCCTAGTTCTTCTGGAACAAAAGAAAAATAATTTTTTTTGTCAGTGATTGTTTTCCCACATTGAACAGTATCTCACTCTGTGAAATTGTCATATTGAAATTAGAATCTAGCTTGAAAAATATGCAGTGAGACCAAGCCTAGAAAAAAAAATCTATTTTTATACTTATTCTAATCAGTTAAAGAAGTATGACTTTAATTGTTGGTCCATTGATCATAGGCAGCCCAGTCCATGAGCAACAAATTCTCTGTATGATAGTGCTTGCAAAAATTTATCCCATTTCTGCAAGCAGGGAAACAGTGGAAATGGAAGTAATCGATGAAAAGTCAAAGCTTGGGCTGATCTTCACTTGGCTGACCACTGTATGAAATGATCCAAAGGTTTTTGCTTCATAGACTAAAAAAACAATGACCTGAAGTATGCCTGCTGTTGAAATGTCTAGACATTGCAATATTATTTGAGAATGAGGAATAAAAGTCATAAGCTTAAAAAATGGCTCATTGTCACAGGGCACTATTTGACTAAATGCTGATTTTTTTCTGATATATTATTTTTGACCCAGAAGTTTTGGTTATGGTGGTGTATTGGTTTGGATGTCTCAGGATGCCACTGCATTAGCATTCCAGCCAGAAGCACGCTTTGGAAGTGGATCTGCCAGCCATTCTCCATGTGCTTTGATTTTGCTGACAGAGCAGCTGTCAAGTGGAAACTGAACACCTTTTGCCTGAAACTACTCAGAGGATGCTCTGCAGGATGAGGCCTTGTGCCTCTCAGCTTCTGGTTGGTCTGTGGTCCATGGGAGCAGGCTAGAACAGCTCAAGTGAAACAACACAAAATAGATGATGTGTAAATCTTGGTTCTCACCACAAACTTCAGTGTCTCCAGCTCTGGTTTCCATGGTTAGACTGTACTTTCTCTGATTCCACTTTCATGACTGCAGCTGCACACTAAGCTAGTTCCATGGCTGTCTTCCTTCTTGGAACATGCAGACTACCAGGAAGGCCACACTGAAAAAACAACAGGCATCAGTTCCCATGGCACTGTCTGTGGATTGAATGCTGAAGATTTCTTGTTCATCTACAGCTTAAGAAGTAAAAAAGCAGGAAAAGAGCTTTTATCAGAACTGATTTTGTTTGCATGAAAATTCAACTTAGTCATAATAAACAGCATTGCTGGACCTCTTTAAGCAATCCATCCAGTTGCATATCAAGTTAAATGATACTCAGATACTGTAGTTCATACTGATTGCACTCAGAATTATAGAAAGACTGGAACTTATAGAGAGTTTCCTTTAACTATCTGAGTCTTACTAGGAAGACAGTGATTTGAATGAATTGCCCTGATTTAGGCAGTTCCCTGGCTTTCATAATGGGGGCATATTTGGTTGCTTGGTTACCCATTTGAGATGACTGTATTTTAGATAATCAGTGATGGAAACCTTACCCAGAAAGTGAGTGAGCAGCATGATGCAGATTTTCAACAGGCCACAAAAGTAAAAATAGATCTATGCAAGCAGAAGAGAGATGGTAATAGATATATATAATTTACCTATTTGCCCACACTTACTGAACACGTTTACACACCATTTGTATGTGTCACTTTGTTGCTGCTCTTCCATCCTTATACTAAAAGAAAGTAGAAATTACAGAAATGTTCTTTAGATCAGCAGGAATGGTGATAATGGATATCCCATAAAATGATGAGAGAAGAAATTGAGAAGGTGCATAGAGAAATCAGACCCTTGTAGCTGATTAGAAATCCGTTTCTTCTGAAGTCTGCAGCAGCTCAACCAATCTGTATTTTGTAAGGAAAAGTTAATTTGTTTATAAAACATGAGAAGAGCAATCTTGAGTATGTGAAATAAGATTCATTAAAATGTTGTTTCTGATGAGAGGTGCCAGCTGCTGACTTGACATGGGGCACCAGTTTAAGATTAAGCCTGCTTAGAAGCAAAGTCATGCTGTACAATACAGTGACATGGAGTGTTTAAATGTCTCACATGTGTTTAATAATTTTGATTATTTTTTTAAAAATCCAAATTTGCTAAACACAACTGCTAATTTAGCTGTTCCAATGGAATTTCCACTGAGATGAATCAAAAGAATTGAGGAAAATGGCACAGATAGTACAGGTGGCAGTTTTAAACTGCTTCTACTCTGTTAAGGCTCAGAACACACCAGTGTCCTCAATGCTTGTGATAGTGGCTTTTTTCCCCCTAATCTTAGTCTTGAAGGTCTGAGTGGATCTTCAAACAGCAAAGCAAACTTTCCTTTGATGGCTGAATAGAAGTACACAAAAAGACAGAGGATGAACAATTAAAAAAAAATCAGAATAAATATGATTGTCTTAAAGATAATCTAAAAATTTTGGAGACATCCTGAGATATCTCTGACTTCTCTATCTGGCCCATTAAAAGTCCATTGATATTTAAACACTTTAAACATCATGGGTTTTTTTAATCTGAAACTGATTTAATTTATTTAAATTGTAAGCTGAGTGTCAGACATCATTGCTTTTTGCCCAGAAATACTGATTGTGTATAATTGGAGAAACAGAAGAGCAATTTCCTATGCTTTCATGAGAGCTGACTGTTTGCAGGAGCAGCTCTGATTTCTCCATACAGCTCTCAGTCTTACTGTGTTAAGCACTGTGACAACATCTAGCATGAGATACTCTTCATTTGAAAGATTTTACCATGTGATGAAGACTAAGGGCAATTTACAGGTAAAATAAGCTAAATGGATATAAAAGGGAGAACAGGATAAAAATATTTGTGGTTGTCAGCATTTTTAGTTTTTGGAAGGGAGAATCACCAAAATGTGTGGATAACCCAGCCATGACTAAACATTAGTATTCTGCAGTATTTTCAGAAGAGAAAGTTGGAAAAGGCTTGTTTTCTTTGTTCTAATATACATTATTCCCCAAATTATCAGTATTTTCCTGTTCTTTCCCTCAAGATACAAACTGTTTGCATTCCAGCATTCAAGCTTTTTAGGGTATAATCTGGTTTTAAGCTCTTGCATCATAACTACAGGAGCTCATAACCCCATGGTTTTTGTTTGGTTTTTTCTTTTTTTTTCTTGAGCAGTTTCGGATTTTATTTTTATTTCTAAGAAGCAGAAGTTCTCATTTAATAATTTGCTTCCAGAATGTTGTGATTTTAGGAAAGAACTAAGTACTCAGACTTGGCAGTCAGAGACTAGAATTTAACAATTTGAAGTCCAGTTATCCCAAAATCCATAAAATAGTATTCTGGAAGAGGATGAAGCATCATCATTCCAGGGATGGCCTAATGTAATGTGATATATGAGGTAATAGTACTAGATCAAAACTGGGGTGTATATTCCTTTGGACATTAACTTCTTGAGCTGTAGCTGATTCAGATGGGTACAGTTTGATTGTGTCACCCACTGGGACTGAGTGCTTCCTTGTTGGCAGTGTTTGGATAATTTATCTCTACATTCTGTTTCGGGAAGGGATGAAAACTGAAGATGGTATAAGCTGGAGCTGAACACAGCCATCACAGTTCATCATCTTCAAATATGCCCAAATCTTTGTGATCTGTTTCTCTTATGTTCATCTTTTTTTCTTTGTTGTTTAAAAGCATGTAATTATCTACTCTTCTCACTGGTTTGTGATACCTAGTTTTCCTTTCAGTCTGTACCGTGGTAGGAAGAGATTTCTGCTAAAAACACATCTCTCTAGTCATTAGGAACCCTACTGCCATATAGCAGCTATTTAGTGTTTTAACTGCAATAGTACTTCTGCCTTATGGGTCTTTGTATTGATTTTCCTCGTGGGAAATTTAACCCCATCATTCAAGAGTAAATAGTGGAATCAGCTGTTTACAGAGAGAAAGAACGACTTTTTCGACACTAGAAAGGGCAGTATATGTTGTGGCTGGCCTCCTGCTAGCTTTATTGATGGAGTTTTGGGGAGCTGTTGTGTGCAGACATCAGGGCCAGCAAACCCAATGCCTTTGCAAGTGCATGTAATGTGTGCTTTGCATTAGAACATGACCTGGAGAATAGACACTGCCTTGAGTGGTGCTGCCTCTGGGGCAGTGACAGCCCCGCTCCTGGGAAAGAGACTTGGGTTACAGCTGTGTGTGTCTGGACAAAGGTGTGTGCTCATCCTTACTCTTATTTAGGATGCAAACTTCTGATGTGTAATTTTGAATCCATCCTTGCTGTATTATTAGCATTACAGAGCTAATCCAGCTCCACAAGTGAGATTTTTTTTTTCCCCTCATGAATTCTCCTGTTTCTAATGGCAGCAGTAAAACCCCATTGACTTGGCGGACGAAAAGGTCAACTAAATATACTGTCTGTGAGTCAGTAGAGGGGCAAACTTCAGCAGGGATAGAAAAGTGATAATCTGTTTACCAAATCAGAAGGTATAGAGTACAGAAAATCTGACATCACATTCTCCATCAAAATTGTAGTCCTGTGGCAAGTTTCTTGATTTTGATAAGTTTCTGGAGTTTTAAAGGGGGTCCTGAAACTCTTAGTTTGGCAAATTCCCAACGATTTTGGTAGAGTGGCACTTTGCTGACCCTTCACAGAATTAGGTTGCTCTTACTTTGGTTCCTATATATTGGAAATTACCTATATGCCAAGTTCCGACTTTTAAAGATTTTACCTTTTTGTATTGGAGCAGAA
The DNA here is from genome assembly GCA_013398175.1 of Climacteris rufus. NCBI lineage: Eukaryota > Metazoa > Chordata > Aves > Passeriformes > Climacteridae > Climacteris > Climacteris rufus. The sequence continues at coordinate 970,703 of VZRZ01006012.1, read as the reverse complement.
CACTTAACAGATGTCATTTCTTTTTCATAGCAGAGTGGTAGCAAATATATGCCATTGTTTTCTAGTGAAGGAATATTACTGTGTTTATATATGTATGGTATTAGATGGAGTGGTTTTGTTTTAGCAAAAGTACACTTCAGCGTTGCCTCAAACTCTTATCTGACTTTAAAGCCTGAATTTACCCATCATTCAAGTCATCATGGAAGAGACTTTACCTAGGATTTGAGTCCTTTGGGCTTTATAAAAATAGGATTATAGAACATCTGGCTGCACAGTAGGAATATTTCACTCTGAAGTACAAAAATAAAACCACAAAAGATAAAGAGAAAACATTCCTGGAAGAAATTAACCTTTCTTTATATTTCTTGTATCCATCAAGCAGTAGCCTCTTACAGATGGAAGGTAAGGAGGCAATGAAAGAAAAATGGAGAGAATTGAAGAACCACATCATAGCATTAATACTTTGGCAGTTTTGACAGCTATGAGTAGCAATGAAAAACACTGCTGTTTCAAAGTCTGAAATAAATAGGGAGCTTGGTAGCTTCTCCAAGTCATGTCCTCGGTTCAAATTCACAGAAAATGAACATTCCACAGCCTTATTGGATGATAGTGTACTTAAGAACAGAAAATTTTAAAGGTGAAAGGTATTATGAAATAATCCCCAGGGAATGTATTTTTTAAAGTCAATGACTCTATGAACTAAGAGGTTTTTAAGTGAAAAAATTTTTTTGTTTTTAAACAAAAAACCTGCCTTTTGGGGATCATTTTTTCATGTCTTTAGTAATTTTTTGTGTCTCAGTTAAAAACCCAAAGGAAGCGTATCCTGGGGCTGAACAAATGTTTTTGCTCACTCAGTCTTTTGCTAATCATAAAGATAATGCAAAAATCTGTGGTTTGCTGTATTTTCATTAACACCATGTCAATCCCAGAGTAACTTGTCATGACAGTTAATTGCATAAAATAATAGCTATTGTTTTGGATATTACTTAAATCTTAATTATGTGACAATGGGGCAAAGTACCATGAAAGTAATTTAAAAATAAGTTCTTAATTCCAACATAAAAAACAGTAGCTAGGTGTATCTACAAAAACATATCTAGATAATATATTTCATAATTAAAAATATATTTTGTACCTCAGTTGCATTGCCTTGTATCTGGTCAAGAAAAATAAACGTGCAAATGAGATGTAGTTAAGATAATATAGCCTAACAATATAATATAGCAAATCTATTAAATATGCAATGATTTGATTTTTTTTTTTTAAGGGCCAAATCAGTTTAGGAAGAAAAAGCAAACTAAAACAACCACAAACAAACCAACCAAACCTCGAAACCCGCAAGTACCATTTGTACTCATATCTCTACAAAGGTAAGTTCCAGAGCCCAGGCTAAAGACGTGTTGGCTGGAGACATGAGAGCAATGCAGGGATTAGCTCCTTGGTACTTGTTTTTCTTGCCTGTTGGCGTTTTTGTTTGGTTTTTTCACTATATACATAGTAGTATATATATAGTACATATATTTAAATTCTCTTTCTGAAGCTTCACTTGCAGACAGGCCACTGGTTGTGCTATTTCCCACAGCCAGTTTTCAAGCTGCCTCTGCTGCTCGTGTAGCAAAGAGAATGAAATGCTGTGACTCAGAGTCTGATAACACATGGCAGCTCCTTTCTTTGTAGAAGTCAGCATTTTCTATGTTAAGGCATGGCAAAAGTGCAGTTTTAGACAAGCATTTACTTTGAGTTTGCTAGTGCTTCAGAGACTATGATCAATTATTACTTCTGTTTATAAAGCAAATTCCTCTAGAACCAGGTCCTCTCAGCATTTGTGCCTGTACAGTGCTGGCTGCTTTTACTCATCCTCTGGTTGGGATGAAAGGAGATCAGGAGCTCTCAGCAGGCGTTTGTATGGTGTTCTTCAGTGCCTTCATTTTTTGTAAGCAGGATCTGAAGCTGGGGTCTATCACTTTCCCTTCTTGTTTAATGTTCCACTGTCTTCAGGGAAGGAGGAATGTGTTTCCCAGTTTTGTGTTGACAGCACTAATATCTATTAAACATTTCAACTAAAGCAGTGCTGTATTTCTGTCTACTGGCTGATGACAGGCTTTTGGCTCATTACCATTTCCATTTAACAAAATGAGACCTATTACTTCCAGGAACAGGAATCTCGGGAAGTTTGATATCCAGTTTTTCTTCACTGCTGTGTTTGCTGCCTGCCAGACACTGCTTGGGCATAATTCAGCATGTTAGGAAGACGGCAGAGAATGTCAGCAGAACCGGTGTTCCTCTTTGCATAGTGATGTTTCAGTAGTACAAAGTGAGCAAAGCAAAATGCCTTGCTCATTTTAAGCAAATGACCTAGAACAGATATAATCTTCTAAAATTATAAGGAATTTTATATAATTTATTTCAAATTGTTTGACACCTTTACAATATATTAAAGACTTGCTAAGGAAAGACTAAATAATTTGTAATAGGTGTAATACCTTCTTAGCAAATTTCCTTGCCTTATATTTTAATCTTCCATGGTAGTTCACCCACACTACTTAAAGAGCAAAATCAAAAACTGCTGTTGTGATTTCAAATTATTTTCGTTTGAAGTTGGAAAATAGATTTTCTTTAATACTAAAAGATGGCAATTATCTTGCAATGAGGTTCAGACTGAATCTTGCTGATGATTACAGAGATCGCACTGCATTTTAATGCAAGCATAAAAGTAAGCATTTTAGAACTTTTTTTACATATGTCTTAAAACATACTAAATAAGAAACAAAAAATATAACCTTTTTGTTTCTTTGTTTGTTTTTTTAAGATGGGCAGGTTCCATTTTTAAGGTTTTTCTTGTTAGAGGCAGTAGAAGTCTTAAATATTTTTTGTACAAATTGACCTGGATATGTGTGAGATACCACACCAGAAGGGTTTGTCATACATCACTACAGTCACAAAACAAAAATGCTGGTTTTTCCTTATTCTCTCTGTAGTGTTTATTTTCTATATTGGATATCATTATAGTCTTACCTGTTCTGGCACTAAGGCCTTGTCTGCCAGGGAGGGCTCTGTAAGAGCACAGCCATTTCCCAGCTGAATGCTCTTGTACCTGCTAAACTGCTGTGTGTGAAGGGTATTTACTGTACACAGGGATTTTCATGCAGGTTGGTAATTTACAGTGCATGAAAAAATTGTTCATTACACGTTAGCTATTAGCTACTTAATATAGCTGTACTTTGGTTTATTTTTAACTATTTATATTACAGCTTACAGAAGTGTCCAAATTACCCAGATAACCATGTAAGATTGGAGTAAAATATGATCCCTACTCATAATCCCATAGAAGGTGAATGAGTTGTAAGTATAGACCGGACACAGACACCAAATGAATTGTTCACAGGTATGCTGGAAGAGTATGAAATGTCCAGTAATAGGATTTTGGGTTCCTGTAATACAGGAATGCAGTGCTGTGGGCAGGCTGCTCTTTGCCCTTGATGCAGACTCGTAGCCTTGGCTTGCGTTGTGTACCCAGTTTTTTGCAACAGCCTTGTGAAAGCATCTGTCTGCATTTCTCTGTGTCACCTTCTCCCCTCATGACTTATGAAACAGTGAGGCAATTGCAGGGCAAAGAGGCAAAAGAACCGGAGGGCTTCAGGCTGAGTTAGTTCTCAGTTCTTCAGATGGGTAACAGAGATACTCTGTGACACAAAGTGAAAAGCTATGGAAGGAATTCCTACTCAAAAGAGAGATCTCTCTGTTTCATGAGGTCTGTGCCCTGACTTGTGGGAGAGATCAATCAGCAGTTGCACCTTACCAGGCAGATAAAAGCTGAAGACACAAATCTGTAGAAAGCCAGATTGCCCTAGCTAAAATTCTCAAAACTTCTCTTCATGTTGAAGCAAACTATATATGTGTATTAGGGACTTCTTATTTCAGCCAGATCCTTATGCAGTAGCTGAAAGGAAGCCTGGACAAAGATGCATTTCAGGTGATGCAGGTTCTCCCTTTTCCTGGGAAAGTGACCAGGGCACAGACTGTATCATAATGTTGCATGTTAGGAGCAGTGGAAGTTTCATCCTTTGGAGTTTGTGACAACTCCAAGAAGAGAAACATATGCAAACAGCATACAACAAAGAGGAAAAGGGCACATGGACTTACCTTAAAAAATTACTCAAAAGCCAGGTAATCCACCCAAAGTGACCTGTTCTGAAGCCCCTGATACAGAATATATAGCCTTCTAGAATAGAGCCACTGCTTCATGTTCCTACAGAGAGAAAAGATTCCAGTGATGGGAATATATTCAACAAGTGCTCAATTCTATGCCGGGACAAAATCTCACCACCATGCTGAATTGCACTGGAGTCAAATGAATGTTTTCCAGGAAAAGCATCTGTCACATGATTTAGAGACTTATAAATTGGAACTGCTCAGTAAAATAACCAAGGAGTCTCTTAATGCCCAACTTGTGTTCCTGTATTCATTTTTTCCACTTTCTGTATTAATCTAGTTAAGTGAATATCCCAAAGAACTATTTTACTCACTCACAGAAGTAATATTAATAGGGAAAATGTGTGTGACTAAGCAGGTAATAAAAGCATGGACTCTGGAGAAGCTTCTTCCAGACAACCATCTAAATTATCATTAACAGCTCCACCATTTCTGTTCAAGTATTTGTCAAGAAAGGCTTCATCATCATATAATTGTGTTCAAATTATTTATTTTTATCCTCTGCTGTTGTTTGCAATTAAATTCTAAACAGAACAGACGTTACTGTTCAAGGGCTGAGTGCTAATCTTGTACTTAAAAGGGCTATTTTCCTTGGCAATTGAGTAAGCTCAGCCAGACATAGGATGCTGTAAAATTTCCAGAACATCCCCTCTATGCCATAGTTTTTGTATAACTCTTCTTTTATGGGTTTTAAACTTAGAAGTGACATGTTTTACATCAAAGAAATTTCACAATTCAGGGGTATACAGAATGCTAGAAAGAACCTGCTGCAGAAAATACATGTTGCAGTACTGATACCACAACTTTGCTAAATGCTGGGGAAAGATCTGTTTATTTATCAAGTGGATATCTCAGTCCCTTGTATTTTCTTTCTCATCTCTTAATCAAAACTTTCAGTAGTCATAGCAGTGCAACATTTCCAGCCTGTTTGCAATAGCCAGCACATCATGGTATACGTGTTTTCCACTAGTCAGGTCAGAAGCAGTTTATGAATATATTACTTCAGCCTTCTCTTATGTCTTCTGTAGAGGCACTCTGCTATTATATCTGTGGCCATCCATAATTATGTAGGCTGCTGTTTCTAGTTCAGTTGAAGTATCAGTAACAGGTATTTTGGAAGTGCCTAAAAAGTAGATTTTATCTTTCCAGCAGCCTCTTTACAATTACAGACTTTTCATTTAACATGGACCTGAGTAAAAAATTTTGAGAGTAATTAAGTTGCTGTTAAGAAAGAATTTTTGTCATCCCTCTGTTTCTAACCAACTTAGATCTGCTAATTTTAGAAACTTTCTGTGGTATTTGTGTCTGTCTGTTTCTTGAGGCTTTGGCTCTGCAGGGAGTTACTCAATAACAACAATTTCTGAATACTGATTGCAATCTAAACATTTTAGTTAACTTGGGACTTCTCTGAAAGCGTAGGATGAGGCTATAGCTATCATTTAGGGAAGGAGAGGAGACAGTGGTACCATCTTTTATTCTCTGTAGAAGAAAAAGGGTGGCCCTATAGCTTATAAGTTAAAACAGTAATTTTTCAGAACATCAGGACTTTGGCATCTGATTATATGACTGTTTAAGTGTTTTGTACAAAAACAAGTGCCTTTCAGAGAAGAGCTGGAGGGGAAAAAAAGTTAATTCCTCTGTATTATCCTAACATGATGTGTCAGCTTGTTTCTAGACCCTGTCCCAAGTCAGGAAAGAAGGGACTTTTCAAATGGGTTTTCTCCATCAAGCATGATTGATTGACCTGAGCACTAGCCTAAAAGAAGTAATGCATCCAATGGTATGAAAGGCACTTCAGCTGTCATGGGAGGCTTAAAAAGCTGTCTGGAGAAGTCACACTCTGCCCCATACGCAGTGCAAAGACACATCATGCCACGGCGAGATGTGTTTTCATTTCTCTGGACTGATCCATGCTGGGACAATCCCAGCACAACTGGAACACACTGCAGGCTGCATTCGTTGCTCTGGGCTTGCTTTTGCTCCTCCAACTGCAGGCTGTCAGCCCTGCTGGCTGCCTGTGAGGGACAGAGCTGATGGCATGTTAGCAGCTCGGAGCTGTGCAGACACTGCTTGCTCAGCCCAGCCGCATGGCAGCACGGTGTTTAGAGAGGTGCCTGAGTATTCATGTTGAAACTCAGCTGGTGTCTCTTCTTTTTACAAATATTTATAGTTACTAATGTTGCCAATACTTACTATGATATCTTTGTTTAATTCATAAACATAACTGTAAGTTGTGAATGTAGAAATGTGAGCTAATAAAGCTCTTAGCGGAACATGTTTAGGTTGCAAGCAAACTTTTTTCTTCATTCAGAGGAGGTCAGAGATGCAGTAATCCTGTTGTTTCAGAAGTGATGCCAGATCCCTAGATAATGTCTGCCCACAAGAAATGTGAGATGCGTCTGAGCAGGATAACAACAAAGTGCAGCAGAGATAAAGAATTGATGTTGTTTGAAAGGGATATCCAGTATCATTTTCTAAAAGACTAGATAACATTAGCTTCAAGCCAAACACAAAAGATAGCAATCTTTCTTAAAAGAGGTGACCATGTGTCTAACAGCTGATCAATTTGCTACAATACAAAGAATTATTAGGAGGAAATTAGGAAAAGTAGAGGATCTTTGTTGGCTAATCCATGTTCTTTTTGTGTGCCTTTCTAATTCAGTTCTCCATTTTATATTACTCTTTATTTCCGATTTTTTGCTCTTTACTGCACTGTTACCTTTATTTCAATGTCATTAATTCATTTTGATCTTGAGCACAGTTGGTTGCAAACTGCTGTCTCTCTGTTACAAATTGATTTGTCCTTTAAAAAAAGGGAGACAGACAGAAATGTCAAACTTGTTTCACAACAGAAATGTTGAATGTAAGAGTTGGCTCCAATACAGTGTCCACCCAGTGGTTCTATGAATAAGTGTTTATAGATTGTACTGAGCTTTCTAGCCAACTCCTAGTGTCTCCTATAATTGCTACTGTAGGAAACAAAAATGTTCATCTGAAAAACCAAACTCTTAATTTAAGCTGTGTAGAGCTATTATTCTGCTTTATGTGTAGTTTGCTAAAGGATGGTAAACTTACGTGTTTAAAGAATACAGAAATACGAGATTGACTCACCAAAGATTTTCTTTCAACTGCAGTGATAGTTGAAAATATGGCTCTGGTTTACTTGACTTCTTTAGGGGCCCTTTCTGGTTTTTGGTGTTTTGGTGGGGGTTGAAAGAAGTGATCTATATACTGATCTTGGTGTTTTGGGAGTCTCCTCAATTGTTGGTTCTACTAAAAAACCTTCTGCCATTTTGTGTACATGCATTTTTTCCCCACTGTATTTTATGTTGTTAAAAATGTAGAGAAGATTGGTTCAAAAGAAATGGAGAAAAGTAATCTGAGAAAAATCATCACTGTATTGACGAAAGTAATGATTTGCAGCAGGCAAAGTAGCCAGGAACAGCTATAAAAGGTCTATCCATAAGGCATAAGAATGTATAGAAGTACATGCTTGTGTCTAGCATATGGGATCATGCAAGTAGTTAATTATTTTTTGTTGTTGTTATTTGCATTAAGCAGATGCATGTGAATTATTCCATATAGCTTTAGCTGATTGATTTTAATAATTGCTCTTTGAATGTATTAATATGGGCCTTATGCTAAATCTATCACTAGCTTAAAGTCATAATCTCTAAGTAAAACAGTTACTGAATGGTACAGTGACAAGAGCAATTAAAAACTCCGAGATACATGTTGTAGAAGCTGTCATTGTTCTACAGTGCCACTCTGCTGCTGCTTTTTAAATAAGATGGGTCCTATCTAAACATACAAAAAAGCTATACAGTAAAAAAGGGGGGAAATAAGGAAAAATTGTATACCACCTGCTGATGTGTGAATTGGATAGCATTGCAGGAAACGACATGTGTTAAATTACTCTGATGATAGAAGGAAGAAAAGTTAGAGAGTAAATGATTTATTTCAAAACACTGAATTAGAACATAGCATGTGTTCAATCTGAAACACAAAAGCTGAATTCAATATAGTATTGGCCACTGACATTTAAAGTTTGAACAAATGCAATGGTTCTAAAATTTGGGCATGAAGTAATAGAACATACTGCTATAATGTCTGCAAAGAATTAAAGAGTACACTTTATTATATTTGTATCACAAAGTCTGAAAGCCTTTCAGCCTTAAAGCCTGTTTGTAGAGGAGTAGATGTGCATGAATGTGTGTATTTGAGCATATGAAATCAGAGTTTTCAAAAGCTCCATGGACAATGCACTTGTGGCTTTATATGCCAAGTGTCAGATACAAGTTTTTGTACTGCTTATACACAGGAAGGTAAATTTTTAACTTTACCCTTTGTATGTGCTATTCAGCAAAAAAAGGAAGGAAAATTCCAGAAGCTAATATACTCATTTGTGTAATGTAATTCCCTCTATTTTTATGATCCTTTAATTGAGACATATTGCTGTGTATCCAAAATGTCAAACTGCTATTTTATATTAGAAATATTAATCACAAAACTTGGCAGTTTCTGATATCACATCACTAAAAGAGGCAGCTTTGGTCATAGGAAAATGTGTTGCCAAGAATTTGTTAATGTGAAATTTGAGAGGGGATGGGGATGGTAGGATGACACAGGACAAAACCAGAAGTTTAAATCTGGACTTGCTCAAGAAAAAATGCATTTATTGTCCAGAAAGCCCCAAGTGTTCTTTCAAGAATGAATGAGGATTTGGCTGAAAGGCTGCTCTGACTTGGGTCTGAACTGACAACTGGAACTGATAAGAAATTAGTAACAAACCTTGTAATAGTGGAAAAATTTACAGTAATCCATATAAAGAATTCATAAAACAAGGAAAGATAAAGCTATCAGAAGAAAGGATATAATTGGTATAGCTACAAAAATGGGCAAATTAGGGAAAACTTACATCCTAACTGTAGTTTTGCCTGTTGGTCAACAGGAGTGGCAAGATCACCAATAAAGTATTAAGACTGCAGAGTCCATTTGCTATGTATTTTCTGTCCTGGGAAGGATGCAGGATAGCGTACTCTGATTACATGAAGAAAGCAAATAGTTTGAAGTCATTTAGTAAGCAATGAAAATATTAACCATCTTTTAGGTCTAAACAATTTATACAACATCTGTGGATCTGCTATTTGAATGCTGTCTGGTTCAAAAGCTCAAATTTATAAGTGATGTGACAAATCAAGGAAGGTGCTGAAATGAAAGATAAGATGGTTATAGTGTTTCCTCTCCACAAGAAAGGCTCTTTAGTCTGTTTAGTTATCTCATCCAGGAAGTAAAATCATAACAAGAATCATCAATTGAAAACTGAAACATAATAAATTCAAATGAGAAATCAAAGAGAAGGTGAACAGTGGCACTGATTAACCTTGAGCAAACCTAAGGGACTGCAGAGGTTTTCCATTCTTGACAGACTGCGGTCAGGCCTAGGTGCCTTTTTGGAAGGTCAGACACAAGATTTTAAGCTCAATACTGGAGCAAATAATGACCTGTGGTACACAGGAGGTCTTACAAATGCCTCTGACTTCAAACATTCTGTTTTATTAATCTTGGAGAGGGGGGAGGGAAGCTGAAAATCTGTTTTGGTCCCTATAAGACAGTGGGCCAAAGCCAAGAGCTCAACCATCAGACTGAAAGCTTAGTTGTGCTTCTCTGTTGAAGGGAGGCAGCAGGTGAGTCTGGCACAAGGGACTGGGGATGGCAGCCAAGGGGCAATGCTGTGCCCAGCTGGCACTGCAAGGACCATAAGCAGCTGGTTTTTTGAGGTGTGTTCTTCAGAAGCCCTTCTCTTAGTGGCTGTCCCTTGGGGTTGCTCCCACTCTCCTCTGGTGGCAGCTCTCAGCTTACTGAGAGCACTGCTGTTCTTGTGCATAGTCAGAGTTGTGGAAAACTTTAAAACAAATATCTGCCAGCAACACATCATTTCCTGTGGTTGTCCCAGCCATGAATTTTTTATATTTCTCTGCCTTCCCTCTTGCACATTGCTGATGACTGATATTGCTTCTTCTCTCCCCTCTTATTCACTGGAGTCCAGGTTAGTTTTAATGTAGAGACCAGCTTGCACTGCTATTCATTGTTTTTTGAGGATTTTTTTTTTCCTAAACTGTATGGAAAGATGAGGTCAAGCTGCTCCTCCTGTACTGGCTAGCTGTGCTCAGTATGTGACATTCCTCTACAGTTGTTCTGATTATGCCACGTCCTACTTCATTCCTTAGACTGTGCAGAGCCAGATTTGCAATAGTCTCCTTTTCCTCTGCCTTGTTTTGTTCAGACAAGCAGATCTACCCATCTTTTTAGATGGTAAGTACTGACATATCTAGAGCAGTAGTAATCGGGCTTTTTAGTGCTGTCAGCAGCGCGTATCATCTCACACTGTTGTGCTGTGCACCCAGCAATGAGAAAATGAGGAAACCACAGAAATACAGCTGTGTTCCAAGTAACTCGGGTTTACCACTGTGTATAAACATCCATGGCTTTTCTATTTGGGTATGCTCTCCCTCTCTCCAGTAATCTGGTAGTTTCTACAGCAGATCAAAGGAAAGGACTTTGAATTGTGCAAGTAAAACCAATTTTTGAGTTCAAACACATGAAACAATCCAAAGTGATGATTATTTCTTAAAATCAAATATATACAAATGTATTTTTGCAGGGTTTTTTTTACTCCAAATTTAATTTTTTGAGGCATTTGCACAAAAAGGTTTGGAAATAAAAAGGAATCTCTGACTGGATTCTAGTTGTTCTGACAGAGTAGCAAAGAAGATACTTTCCATCCCATTGAGCTCAGTGATTTAATGCTTAACCCACAAAACAGAAGGAAAATATAGGCAAAGAGTCTGTGAAACTATTTACAGAGACGCTGGGAGCAAGTCTGGGATGGATAGGACAGAAGGGTTTTGTTTGGTTTGGGTTTTTTCCTTCTCCTTGGGAGCTTGTATGTGGGGAGGAAAAATGGATTGACACTGAGAGAATGGTATCCTGAGGAATGCATAGCCCTCTGAAGTACTGTGTTCTTAGCATGAGAGAGTGTAAAGGCTGCTTAATAAACAGAAGAATTTGGGAAACACATAAAGAAATAAACAACTGAGCAGCAGCTATACCAAAACAAGAAGAATAGTGCTGTCCCTGGGAGGTGGAAAAGCAAATTGTCGTTTTGACACCATAACAAAATTAATGAAATACTGACTCCAAAAACAGGTGGGACTTTGCAGCTTGCTGGGTTTTTTTGGGAGGGGGGAGGAGGAGATAGAGTGATAGCACAGGAAATATTAGACATTTGTGAATCATTCACAGGTTAATGTGAGTCCACCTGTTGTACTGATGATTGGAAAAAGGTGTTAGATGTGGAGGCTTTTATTGAAAAGGTGACAAAGTTGTTGCTTCCTACAAAATGTCCGTATTTCCTTTTGTTCGTGGTAGAACACCTAGGGTCCTGCATGACAATACTCAGCTCAGGAGGGGGCCTGTGCATCTTAATTTTTTTTTGTACTGTAATGATCCAGTCTGAGATAGCAATTCGTGTTTAGCAATTCTGATTTAATTTACAACTCAGCTAGAATATAATTATTTTCTGATTATACTTTAGATTTTGTGATAAAAGACAGATTGGTTTTGAAGTTTGTAGGAAGAGGAAATACTCAAAATGTTTTGTAGTCAACATTTTTTTCCAGAAAACTGATTTATCTACTAACACAGAGTAGGTGGTGAATTTTTTTTCAGTTTTATTTACCTTAATTTAAGAATTGATTCCAAGCTGAAGGTAAGTAAGAGTTAATTACAAATTTTAAATCCTAATGCACGCCCAGGAGTTCTGTTAATTTGTACTGATGACTGAAAGATTTGCAAATTAGCTAGTAAATATTATTAGAAAAAACACAAAACTATGCCTCATAAAGGTCAATGCATTCATTGCCAGAGACTGCATAGGATTTGGATATTTATTATAAAGCTAATGTATTACCAAACATAGAAAATAAAGACTTATGAGACAGTCAGTTTAGCACCATGTTGCTGCTTTACGCAGTTCTTACATTCCTGTACCTCTCCTAGTCTTGAATAGTTGCCAGCAACATCCCTGAGGGGAATCACACAGCAAATGTGGAAGACCAAGGATGCCTCCTGTCTGTTGGCAGGTCTCACCTCTCTCCTGGTCCAGACATTTTACTGCTTGTGTCAGGACTCCAAAAGCTTCACTGCTCTACCATGCAACTTCTCTCTCTTAATGACTGTTAATTTAATATATTTAATATAATCCATTCTTTGCAAAACTCATTAGATCTGTTATAGTATTGTCAAGGCCACAAGACTTAACCTTTCAAAAACATCTGTACAAATTCAAAGCAGATGCTGTATGTATTGCTGATTATTGGGAGTAACCTCATGTATCCTTGAGTAGCACATTTGTCTGCTACCTAGGAGGCATCAAAGTATTACAACTCCACCACTGGTTTCTCAGGAGTCAAAGGTACAAGCACAGCTGTATGAAAAGCCTGCATCTGGTCTCACACACTGTATACTGTGCGTCAGTATGTCTGAGAAATCTCCATCAGAGGAGGTAAGAACAGATGACTGCCAGAGACAGACCCTTCTGAAGTGTTCCTCTTCCAAGGCACGATTCCATTCCTCACACTCTGATTGGACTGCTGTGTCTCCATCCCAAATCATTCCTGGGAATGCAAGCTGCAGTGCTAGAAACTGTCACTGTAGCTCCTGCTCCAAAGCAGTAACCACTGCTGGCACAAATTCTCGAGATAGCATTGACTCTTACAAAGCTAATTTATCACCATAATCATATTTCACATGTTATCAGGCAGAAATCATAATGCTGGCAGATATATTACCTCCTCAAAAATCTGATTTTAGGTTGCTCTTCTGGCTTAGTCTTGCCTCTGATGCGCAGGATAAGAGGAAGCAGTGTCACTCACCAGGGACTTATTCACCTCTGTGCCTCCAACACAGCGAGGCTGCCTGACCTGCAAGGGCTTAGGAGATGGTGCAGCCTCTGAAGCTGTTGCTTTGGCGAAGAGGTGCTCCTGTCTCTTTATACTTTTCAAATTGACCTTTACACATTTCAAAATAACAACAGTAGAATATGTGTGTGGATACTTCAGAGTTAGGGCAAAATTTATGTATAACAATTTGTAATTTCTTCAAGAGGTATTGAGTGCATGCATGTAGCTTGAGGGTTTTGGCACATAAAATTCTGCCACTAAAAGTTGGTTGATAGAGGCATTGGTCATTTATTTCACCTGTTTTGCTCTTACAAGGCGGGTGAAAAGCAACAAAGAGAAACCTTGGGGTTTGGCTGGCCAAATATTTCGGGGTTCTAGGATGAGTCTTGTGCATGTGTATGTGAATAACAGCATGATAAAGCAGCAGCTTGTCATAGTAAGGCTTTTTTCAAGCAGGGAAAAGGGCACTAGTCTGGAGTGGTGGTTCTTGTGTAGCAGCACCTATGTCACCTGAGGCACAGGTCTCCTGTGGTGTGGGTCACTGCAGAAATTGTCACTGCAGAAATTGTCATTTTGCCCTGACAGTGGGTGCGGGGGGTGCAGGGACCCCTGTGAGGGGACACCTGGGCTGCCCCAGCCAGTTCCCACCATGGGCAGAGCCGAGCCCCACAGAGAATCTGCTGTAGCCTCTGTGGATGTTTAAGAGCAGGCAGAGCCCCACAGGCAGTGGGTGTGAAGGAAGAAGTGTGAGGAACAGCCCTGACAGCACCCAGACAAAGACAGGTGTGAGAAAAGTATTTTAGTCTTTCTTCTCACCATCAGACTATTGTGATTAGCAATAAATTAATTTTCCCCACACTGAATCTGTTGTGCCTGTGATGGCAATGGGTGAGTTATCTCCCTGGCTTTACCTCATACCATGGGCTTTCCTTTCTCATTTCCCCCCATATCCTGCTGAGGAGGGGAGTGAGAGAGCAGTGTGTGAGGGTCACTGGATGGGGTCACCCACTACAGCTACCTTGACATAGGGCTCTAAAATGTTCTGATGTTGCATCAAAATACGTCTATGGTTTCTGCTCACAGCACAAAGAGTGTTTGGGTTTTACTTCATTCAAAGCAACACAAGAGGAAAATGTGTGCAACTGGGAAAGCCTCGTGCTGCTGAAGAGCCCCAGTGTGAGGGAGATGCTGTCAGGTAGTGGTGTGCCCAGGGCAGGGGATCTGTCCATGGGGGAATTGCTGTGTTTGGGGCTGGGTCTGCTCTGTGAGAGGTCAAAGCATGGAGTGTGTGGGAACAGCACTGTCAGACAAGCATTTAAAAACAGAGCTGGCCTTTGTCTGGTGGTTTGAAATGGAGTCAGGGACTCCCAGAGACAAAAGCAAGCACTGTTGCATCTGACGAGCCACGTTTATGTGCACTAACAACATATCCTTGTGAATTGGTGCTGAGGGAGGCTTGTGAGTTGCAATAATGGTTTCCTCCAGCCCTCTTCCCTTCTTGGTCCAACTGGATGCATTGGTCACTCTTCAGCACGATACACAGTTGCAGAAGCTGAGAGGTGATTTTAATCACAAGGATGAAATTCACCCTTGTGCAACACCCAAGTGGAATTTGAGACCATTACCTCACAGGGCCGAACTTACCCCTGGAGGAATGACAACTTCACAAATTATGACAAACTTCTTGGATGTTTTCAGACCCCACGGTTGTTCTAGGAAAGCAATATGATTAGAAATGGAGAGATGAAAACAGCAACGTATGGACAGCTATTACATTAGAAAATAGTTAATAGTGTTGCTATTTACATGAAATACAACTTCCTGATGACTCAATAACATAACCCCATAGCTAATTAATAAATATTTTGAAGATTATTACAATGTTGTCACTTACAGGCTTCTAACAGCTCCCTAGGGATAGGGCAGCTAGTTAGATCAACAGATCTTCCTCAATTAGGCCCCAGTTTCACATCAGTATTACAGCTTCTGTGTTGCAGATATTAAATATTAATTTTGATCCATGTAAGGGGTGAATGCCTAGTCTGCTTGTGCTTCCTGTTGATTTGCATGGAAAAATTGTAAGGATTAGAGAGAAATCTTGTAGAATGTTTATCATTCACACAAGCATCTCAAATATCTTAATTTCTGTTCTTGATAAATAAACTTGATTAAAATTTTCAGTGTAGAACTTTGAATCATATAAAAAATCTGATTTATTAAGTATGCCTTTACATACTTTAGTGAAATTAATGTCATTGGGCAGAAAATATTGTCACCTATATCTGAATATGTTACTCTTTTAAAATAATGTTAATTTTCAAAAAAGAAGTAGAGTAGTAAGATAAATGGTGTTAGAAGTAAGTTAGTAGATGCTAGAAATACCTTTTATTTCAGTAATGCAATCCTTTTCCTGTTCCTCTATTTAAAATGGTTGAATTAGATTACTAATGTCCCTCAAAGGATACTTAAACTAATCAGGAAAGAGCTTCTCTCCTCCCAAAAGGACCTGATAGGGTTGTCCCGTCTGCCGTATTTTATTTGCAATAGCAAAAAGAGCTTCTAGTACTACTTAATGAGAAAGGATAATGGAACCATATGTACTAATGGTCAAAGCCTGAGTAAGAGCTGATGCCCCCTGAAACAAGTTCTGAGTATGTCCTTTGGGAAGCATTTCCTGAACAGATGTTTTTATTAAATGTATGTGGAAAATGTACCATGCAATACCACTTCTATTAACAAGTTCACGTGCACTTGTCATGCAGTAAAGGCAAAATCCTGAGACCCATGGTATCCATAGCCTAGAGCTTGTACTGGTTTCATTAAAGGCAGAAGGTTTTGTTCCAGCTAGATCTGATCTCCTTGTATATCATAAATCATGGCATTCCACTTGGTTACAGCAACATGAGCTTTAATAGGTTTCTTTAACTGAAACAAGTTGCTAAGCCATACCCAATCCAATTTGCTAGTGGATACACCATTCTTCCTTACAGTTTCTAATGGTTAATTTAAAAAAAAGGGAGCTGTATTTGTAACTTTAATTTGCTTTGTTTCAGCTTCTAGCAACTAGTTCTTATTATCCCTTTCTTCTTGGTATTAAAGAACCTCTTTGTAACAAGTATTTTCTCAGTTATTGTCACCAATCTTTTGCATAAACAGATACACCTCTTGGAATACTGGAGGCCTAAAGACCTTCTCTCCAGTCCTCAAAACATTTCTCTGTTATTCTTTTGTGATTCTTGATGAGTTAGGGTTTCTTAAAAATTTATCAATTCCTCATCTTAAAAGGAAAAAAATCTAATTATTTAAATATGTGGTTTTTTAAGGCAGTGCCCTCAGACTCTTGCAGTATATACTTACCAGAACTGACTATCATTTATGCTGACTAAACATAAATAATTTTCACCAGAGAAGAGAGTATCTAACCCAAGAGTACTCATTCTCATAGTGGATGTTTCATGATATTTGTTCAGTTCTGTTCTTGAAAAAACATTTTTGTACAGGAAAAGAACATTAAGGTTGCAAAATTGAGCACTCAAAAGGTAAGAGGTGCTGAAACAATGGTTGCCTTATCTTGCTCCTCTTCCTCTCCTCACCTCATGCACACAAATCCTGCTGCTTCTCTTGGCACCATAGGCACTACCATAGCTGTGGAGGTGACACTCAGTTTTACCCCAGTCCCTTACAGTGTCCCCAAGAAGGCCCTTCAAGGCAGGCTTAGTGCATATATGTTCAGATTAGTTTTAAGAATCTAATATCTCTCCGGTGATCTTCTACAAATAGAATCTTTGAAAGGTTTTTCTCATAGCAGAACTTGCATTTTCTTAGGGACAACAAAAGGTGCATCCTGTAAATGCTACTTAAGTCGAATGTTCCCCACATCAAAGCTCTTAATTCAATAGTGATTTGAAACTGTATTTATATTGTGTCTTATTGAGGCAAAATATTTTCATAAGCATTCAGCTCTAGGCATGAGCCCAGCAGAGGACATTTCTCCTGCTTTCCCAAAAATAAGGAGTAACGATTGAAAGATTGGGATCGCTTGGCACTCTCAAACTAAGAAGAAGCTACATGTCTGCAAATATAGAACTACAGACAACAAGAGAATTTTAACACCTGTAATTCTTAGCATTTTCTGAGTGAACTGACAGGTAAATGATGTTTTTCAGACTTGTGTTTTGGGTGTAGACACCAAAATTCTTTACTGATTTTGTCATAAGTGTCCTGACAAAAGTCTCAGAAATTCAAGTCTCAGAAATTCAGAGTCGTCCTTGAAATGAAAATTCTAGCTGTTAAAGTATGGATGATTCAAGGCTTTTGAAAACCACTTGGCATCCCAGAGCTCCTTAGTCATTCATTGTAATTTCATAGGACAGTAAAAGAATGTTCTTCAGCAGGGAAACAGCTGATAGAGTCCCAGATGAAATACATAGTTAAAACACTGCTAACGTTTATAGTCTGCTGATCTTTCATGGTTTGTCTCTTTCCAGATTGCACCTGGTTAGCAAATGAGCATCCTTTTACAGAGGAAGACAAGGAAAAGCAATTCTTGGCATCAGAAATCAGGAAACAGTGGAATTGTGCAGAATGTTTCTGTTCTGTATAGCTCTCTCTGTGGGTATGAGACTGGCCCTGTGCAGAAAGTCCTGTGATGACAAATACAGTTGTGAGGTTGTCCAAAACTATACTGCTGCTCTCACTCTGTGATTTGCAGTAGCTGGCAAGATTTCCTGTTCAGTTTGTCCTTCAGCCCTCAATGATGAGGGCTGGGTGAAATATGGCACACCTTTCTTTTCCCTCCTCCGAGCTTTGTTTCCCAGGCCAAGATGTGACACTTCATTTTCACTGCCTTGCAAATGTCACAAGCATCTGTTTCTTTGTGTAGCAAATCTCAAGATTTACATAAGTAAATAGCTTTCAGCACTCTGGAAGCCACAACAATGTACAAATGTGTTTCAAATTGGTGAACTAAACATTATATTTGCCTGCTGTGAAAAATTATTTAAAAGACTGAAATTTTTATTAATTATTTCAGTGTAATACCTTCATACTGAGATGATTAGGATGACAGGCTGACCTTGTCTATTTGAGTTTTGGTCTCTAATTTTAGTATGAACTTCTCCTGAAGAAGTTTGAACTGAACTGCAGTGCCTTCATCCATCTGCAAAAATGGTGGAGAGCCAAGGTGTCCCATGGGGAGATTGTTGTGACATATCCCATTTTCATAAAGGAATTACTAAAGACACTTGATTCTTACTCAAAACCTGTTGAGATTTTATTTGCCTATGTGTGTGTATATATATATATATATGTGTGTGTGTGTGTGTGTGTGTGTGTGTGTGTTTTTGTGTTTTTACCTGGTTAAAAAGAACCTTGAAACTATACATATCACTGTTGTTAAAGCTTTCTTACTGGGGGAAGTATCCTCTGCTAATCTGATCATGGCATTTGTCTGTTTTCCTCCTGCCTTTCCAGATCTATCTGTTGCTTTTTTTATCTGTTCCTTACACAGTTAATTTAAGAGGTGATACCTTTAATGGTGCTCAGAAGGCACCTGTCACATATGGGACACTACAAGGTGTAACATAATGATGATAATCAGCCCCAGAACTGAACTGATGAGATAGTAAACATGAACCCTGTTGATTCCCACTTCCTCTGAAACCTGTCAATTATCTTTAAGTAGAAGAGCTCAACAGTAAAAAGAGCATAAAAAGAGCTTCAAAATAGCTGCAAAATGGAAATAAATACCTGGCTATTAAAAAGAACAGGTGTCTAATATCCAATTTATTTCAAGGAAATGGGGAAAAAAAAAGAATAAAACCTATTTACAAGTCCACTTTAGCAAGACTCTCTTATTTAGACTAATGGTTCTTTATCAGTGCCATATTTTTGTAAACACGTGCAAATGTGACCAAAATTATGATTTTACTGGTAATTATTTTCAGTTATTAGACCTTTACTTAAGCGTTTTGTAAAAATATGTATCCTTGAAAAAAACTTTAAAGGTTTCAGAAGGAATAAATATATTGTTCTGCAAGTTCAGCCTTTAACATAACGTGCAAACAATTGGATTAAAAGCAGTAGGTATCACAGGTCAACTGCACTCACTAATTTTACTGCCTCAGCAAAAGAGATTGACTTTGTTGCTAGCTGGCTGCAGTAAGAATAGTAAATCACTTCATGGTCTTTATTCAGTTCACAGCTTGATCACTACTGTTTCACCTTTCCTCTGAAAAGCAGTAATGCTCTGTGCTTTGTCCAGGAAATAGAAATTGCTCATGGAATCTCCTAACTATTTGTTTTAAGTGAATGAGCAGTACAGCTTATGCCCACTGGTTCCTGAAATGAAGCACTGTCGTAGCACATTTCTATTAAAAATTGGGGTAGGATTTTTGGTTGGGTTTTTTTGGTTGTTTTTTTTAGACAGCCTCTGACAGATGATTGTGCTGCTTTATGCATTACAGTTTCTGTACTTTTTTATCTGTGGAGACTGCCATAATATAACTTTGCAGGTAGAACTGCAGGCAGGCATCTTGTGAAGGATGAGCCTTCTGGGATACTGATTGCATTACCATGCTAAACAAAATTGCTGTAACAAAAATGTTTAGCCAGATCTGTGTAGAAAAGGGTAGTGTTAATTCAAATGCATTTTCAAAGGGAATTTTCTGAAATGAACAAAGTACCTAAATAGTACCTACCTATGCAGATGCAAGATGAAAAATAAGTGTTTGTTGACATACTGTTTCACTTTCCAGCTGTAGAGTTTTAATTTTTTTAAGAATGAAAGCGATGTCTTAAATACTTATTCACATGAATGTGTCTTTGTGCCAAAAAGACAAGTCTTTATATCTAGAGCCAGGTTTGGCAAGATAGATTTGGAGAAAAAACTGGGCCTATAGTGAAGAACTGCTTTGCTGAGGCTGTGGGACTGACCATTTCTGTGGAAGGTACATGGAGATGTGGGCATGTCTTTGTTGGGGCAAATACCTTTCTCCATTGACTTCGTTGGTGTGGGCTCATGTCTTACAAAAGCAAAAGGCTGCCTCAAACATGAGCTACAGACAGGTCTGCAACACCAGACATGGTGGTACATCCTTTTGTAGCAAATCACTAGATAAAAATAAGTTTAAATTTGCTGCTTTGATTGTGGATGTTTCTTCTCTAGCTGTTAACCTAATAACTTCTGAGTTGTAATTTAGTGTGATTATCATCATCTAGTTATGTGAGCTGACTGTCTTGTAAAGAAGCAGAAATGGCTTTAATTCAGAAGTATTCTAGCTCACAAAATGGGGTTTGGAAGGTGCTCAATCCTTGCCTGAGTACATATTTCACATCCTGTTAACAGCAAAACATACTGCTATTAAACAATGAAATCAAAGGGGTTTGTTTCAAAGTCCTTTGTAAATCAGTGGCAATAAAAATGAGAGTACAAAAAACCTACTGTTAATTTAAGCCACAGTTTCTAAAACTATGTAACACATGCAGTTGCATTTAAATGAGTATGTTCTACACATGCTTGGGGTGCATCTAATGAAATACAAGCATTGCTTTTCACATACAACCTCCTGAGCATTCAGACTTTAATATATTACTGTGCTTAAGGCATGGTCTTGAAATATGGGAGTGGTGTTATTGTCTGTTAGTCTCAAACATATGAAAGCATGATATTGCTATAATATGTTGCAGATATTTTAAATCAGATGTGATAAAAGAAAAGCTTTTCAATTAGATGTTATATTAAATAATAAATTGTAGCATATTACTTTTACAAAATAAGCAAGTAATAGCCATTCATTAATGTGTCGTGTCATTATTATTGGGGGGGGTTGTGCTTTTTTGATAAAAAGTACCTTTTCAGGAATTTTTCTTTCTAAAGAGGCTTCTCTGCCTTGGTATTTTAGTGTACTTCCATCACTGAGTGATTGGGAGTCAGATTAAATTCATGCATTTGGCAGTGAGAAGGTGTGAAGTTTGCATCTGTTTGGAGCAGAGGCTGGGTAGCAATAGTGGCTAAACAAGATGCATTGTTTTAGAAAAGGCTAATTTTTGAAGAACTGGGAACAGTTACGTTTTGCAAAAGACTACTAATATTTTAATGGAAAAGAATACAGCTTCAGATAGGTTCAGGTGTGCCTCACCTTGGGTATCAGCTGCTTGATGCTGACTGAGACAACAGAACAGAGAACTTGGGCACTTAACACATGGTCCACAGTAGGTGAACCAAATGCTGGAATCATTTTATGTGGCAATGAACAAACATTTATATCTCTTTATTGAGTTAGAGAGATAGATATGCTTATATTTAAGTGGTTTTTAAGAATTATATGGGACACATCATGTTATAATGCATATTTAGGCTGTAATTTCTACACTTTCTCAGGGATCATGAATAACTCCAGCCTAATAAAAGCATGCCCAAGGAGAGAAGGAGGACAGAAGCAGACCTGCATATTCCTCTGTTCTGTGGTCCCAGGCTTCTCTCCTGTGGACTGTGGGAGTGCTGAGGCAGAAAAGAGCTGCTGTGTGCAATCCTGTTCCTCACCGATGTGTCTTTACGGGGGAGTCCGGATATTCTTGCTTGAAGTCAGTCTCTGAAAGCCACCCCCTTTTCCCTAGAGCAATGGTAACCATAGCCAGTAGCTGAAGGGAAACAGGGGACATAGTACTCTCTGGGTGGGAAGGAAAAGTAATCTATAAAATGTGTCCATGGTAGTGGTTTTCTATCTCGCTTCCAGACCTTCAGAATATTCCAGTTTAGTAATACTTATTATCTGCTTCTATTTCTACATTTCTCCAACTAATGTGCATTAAAAATGTTCACTTATCCACCTGGGCTCAGTGGAGCTTTATATACCATATGTATTTCTGTTAAAGGCTGAACCTATTTTTATATTACTTCAGGTTTTCAATTAACCTTGCTTCCATGTATTTCACAGCATTAAAAGCAGTTTAGTGTTAAACAGAACTCACATCTCCTAACACCTCCTCTCCTTCTCTCATAAAACATTAAAATGCAGCTTTTCCATACTGTATGAAACCTTGTGATAGCTGAGTTATGTAACCAATTTGATAGTGGATTTACATTGCTTTGAGGAAATAATACCAGTGGTGGTTTTCCAGTGTTTTACTCCACTTCTAGATGTACTAGCAGATGCTGCTACACTTCTTAGTGAAGCATGAACATCAATTTTTATTCAAGGTGGATAGATAGATAGATGCAGCTTTTTAATGTCTCTACACATAAAGAAATTTAAAAAAATATCATTATTGCTTTGGAAAATTCTGTTAAGTTCAATGCATTTACAGGGAAATAGATAAAGAATACATTCATGAAGAAGAGCAAAAATGTGAGAAATTTCATTCTAAATTGTTACATTTGGTGCTACTGGATTTCTTCTCTTGTGTCACAAAAATAGTTTACACAGACTAATCTAATGCTGTGTAAATTAATGAGTATTTTATGATCATCTATTCAGACAAGTTAAGCTGTAAAATTAAGCCTTGGGCTCATAGAGGATTCTTAGGGCATTACCAGTTCAGCCATTAGTTACTCTTTCTTATCTCTAAATTTTTGAAAGTGTTTTAAAAGTGTCAATGTTTGCTTGAGATTAATGCTTCTCTTGCTAAGGTCTCTCTCTTTGCTGTACTTGATACCATCTGTGACACACTGTGCAGCAAGCTGGAGTCATGGGTACCATTGTGATTTGCAATATAAATTTCATCTTTAGGGAATCATCAGTTCTGTCCTCTCAGGTGGTCGTTTCCCTCTGAATGTGCGTTTGGATGTCAATTGAGAATGTCTTTTTAGAAACTTTTTCACTTAATTTTTTTATTATTTTTCTCATTGCCACTCCTTTAGTCTCAACTCCTGACTTTGCTAAAACAGTGTAAAATTTCATCTGAATCCTTAATATGAAAATACCTTCATTTAAAAAAAAAATCAATTCTCAATATCTGGCAGTAGTTTGCTTTCACTAAGCAATTTGCTATTATCCCCAAGTTCTCTTTGCTTTCCAGGACTATATATTTTTGCCTTACAGAAATCACAGCATTAGCTTCCTCAGACATTGTATCAGCCATTTGTCTGACAACATTTTAAGGGGCTTGCTGCTGCTTTTTCTCAAAACTCTGTGCTGAAAACCTTCTGCATTGCCAGAAATGTGATGGGATTCTTAGTGTGCATATTTCTATCCCTAGAATGGACTTGACCATGAAAAAAAATAGAAATTTTAACCCAAATCACCAACTCTTCATGTCCCCACACTTAAAAACGTCCCATGAATATGAACTATTTCATGTGTTTTTCCTCAAAGTACAAATCATAGTATTTTTCTGAGATAAAAAGCACTGTGGAACAAATATGCCCATACCTTTCAGTGAGTTCAGCTGTCATGTCTGAATATAAACCAGGTATTCAGAGGCCTTTTGTGGATCTGCAATCATTTTTGAAGTGCTGGAACTTCATGGTGTATTAAATTCATCCACTTGTCAAGTTCTATTCACCTGTGACAGACACATGAGAGTTTTAAATAAAGACCCACTTTCGACTTGGTCTAGCAAGGGTGGAAAATGCCCAGCAACTTCCTTATTGTCTGTCCTTCTTTGGTCCCCTTGCACAAAAGCAAGTGATGTTCTTGAACTGGTTGAGTTCAGCATCTGCCTTCTCTCTGAATCTCTCAAAGCCACCAAGACCACCCTTCCTATAGATACTTTCTCTGCTTGTTGCTTTGTGCAACTAGGTTTTTCTAGCAGAGAAACCTTGTGACCAAGCTGACTCCCTCCATGGCAGAACCACTCTTTTTTCTCAATTCCCTGATGCCTACCTACTGTAATTGAAATCTTCATCACAGTCCTAATCTCCTCTTCATCACCTTTGACTCATTCCTCAAAGCTTCTTCTCCCATGAAATTTCTTTTTCTGAGAAGGATCTTGACAATTTCTTTCCAGGGAGAACTGATAAACATATGATCTTCATAACTGCTCCCTTCACTGGCTGCTCTGTTTCTGAAACGGTCCTCTAGCCTGTCACAAGTTATAAAGTTTGCCAACTGCTGTTCTCTGCTCATCCTGTTTATGCGTTTTTCCATCTTATCCCTCTATTCCTCCAATCTGTCACTCTCCTCTTTCTCTTTTCTGACAAATTTTCAAGGTTGCCTTATCTTTTCACTTATGCAAAATACCCCAGTGTTTACCCAACCTGTTCTTCTAAGAAGCTCTCATCCCTGACTGCATGGAGCAAGCTACAGTCATTTCCATCTAATTCTCACTCTTTGTAGTCAATGGGAACTGCTCAAACCAGTCTGTATAACTTTCTCCAGTCTAATCAGAATGGCTACTCCACCTCTGACCCTGTCAATTGATCAGCTGTTTTAACTTCAATAATCCTAATGTAATGCTCTCCTCTTTTGGCTTCCATAGCACTACCCTTTCCTCCCTGTGCTCCTTGGTGAATCTGCCTTCTCACCTCTGCAGTTGTAGGAGGTTGCAGGGAAGCCAAACATTCTTACCCAACTCAAATAATGATGTTGGAAAAGTTGTCTTCTTAGTTTCTCTTTTATTTTTTGGCCGTATTATTTTCTGACCATTTTTCTCTGGTGACTCTCCCTTTTTTCAGCGGCTCATTTGTCCTTTCTCTATTCTGTGTCAATTTCCTCCTCAACTCGTTTTCAAGGCAGTACCTTTGTGCTTTCTCTGGAACACTTCAGGTGCTTCTGCAAAGCTGGTTCTTCAAAATCTGTTCTCAAAATGTGCCTTTACCAGGTTCCCTGCACAAACTACTGCTTGTCATAATGGCTGTTATCTTCCTTTTTTTTCCCTCTAACTTCATACTGATCTATTGCTTTTTGTCCTCTACCCACTGCAAAAATTCTGAGGAGTGTTTCCCCTGTGCATTTAGTGAGAGCTAATGCTGTGGAGTCCTGCTTCATGAGTAGAACTCAGAGGTGCTGTGATAGAGTAAACAGCAATAAAGGGAACAGTAAAGGCCAGGAGGAGTTGAAGTCATGGCTATATCCCTGCAGAATGGGCCTGGCACACTATTCTAACAGTTAATATTTTTGGCAAAAATACAGATATGGAAACTATGTCCATGTCCAGATGTGCACACAGAGAGCTGCCAAAACAGAGCAGTATACACTGTAACATATGCTGTTTTCATACCTACAAAGAGATGCAAGTCCTTACCTTGGAAAAAGTGAAATAAACTCTGGGATCAGCAGCTATGGATCTGGGGTGCTTAACCAGCTAAGTTATTCCCTCCAGCACCCTTTCATTGTAATCTCCCTCCAAAGATATTAAAAATACAGAAATCTTGGCCAGGTTGTGGTTGATCTAATTTATAAAACATCTCCTGGATATTAAAAGCTAGGGCAATGCACTTGTAGCTTTTAAATTGTGTTAAATATACTGTAAACTCCCTGAAAGAACCTTTCATTGAAGATTATTGTATGAAGATTTGAAGATTAAAGTGTCTAGATTAAAGATTAATGTGAAGTGCACTGGGAAATTGTTTGATGTATAAGGAGCTATATAGTATATTTATCATGCACTTTTCAAAACTGCCTGGGGGAATTAGACACCCAGTTCCCTACATGTCTTTCAAAATCTCACTCTAAGGAGTTTGTAGTTATGTAGGGAAAATGGTAATATTTTCATTGGGAGCTTGAGTAAAAGAGGAAAGGAGAGACGTGGAGACCCTCTGTATTCATCTAGGGTTTGATGTTGGCTCCTTACAGTATTTTTAGTGTTTTGAATTTGCTCCATTATTGTAGAGACAACTTGGATTTGAATGCTACAAGATCATAAAACTGGTCTGACCCAATAATATTGTTTCACCTGCCCATGTATTGCTTGTCATCAATTCCATTTCTTCTTTGCTCTCACTTCAAGATAGTTTTCATGTTCTCTCAAACAGAAGTAATTTAAACAGTGTATAAAATAACCATGCAAACATTAATGAAACAAATGTATACACGTACCTATCTGTATTTACAGTACACTATGCAAATTTATGCCTAAAAAGTTATGTTATACATGTATTTTTTAAAATAATTCTTTTGCTGGAGTTTTTCTCAGTCATTTTTTTGTCAAGAAATAGCAATACTTTCATGAAAGAAACGTTCCACATATGGTAGAAATTAAAGTTTGCTTGTTCCTGAAGTGCTGCAATACAAATAAGCTGTTAAATGCCAACTCTGAATGTTATTTTTCAGATGTTAAGAGAGATAATCCTGTACTAAAACTATTAGGAGGCAAATTTATTTGAACTTCAAAACCCCTTTGATCTGAAAGGAAAATGAACTGCCTATGAGTTGTATGCTTCATTAATTTAGTTTTGGCCAATTGTGTGCATTTCTGTTTGTTTGCTTTTTTCCAGGAGGCGTCCTTCTATTGAAGTTTATTAAAACTAATAATGCAATACACTGTTATTTTTTTCTGGTAAAATCCGCTGGATTGTTTTCATAAAAGGACAGTTTGTCTGTAGAAAGTACCCTGTGAGAATCAGTATTCAGGTTCACAGTGACTTGAAAAGTCAATGTGCAGGTGTGTTGCATTCAGATCTATTGTAGTGGTCTTATCATTAAACCTGCAGAAGGCATTTATAAAGTAAGACTTTCACAGGTACTGGGTAAGTGTGATTAAAAGTAATCATCTGTCTGATGAATATTTTCCTCTGACTTTTGGCAGGATAACCCATCTGAACTTGTGCCAGAGTTTACAGAACACTGATGCCAGCAATTTAAGGGTCTTCACATTCGGTCTCAGTGGTAAGTTCTAAACCATGCCATTGTAAGCTATGTTAGAATATTTCTGGTTTCTGCTAGGTTACACTAAAATTGAATCTGTGTGAAAAATGAAGCACTTCCCCTTGACCGATACAACGATAGAGAGATATAAGAACTTATATTGATCTATAAGAGATTGAGCTCAGGAGCTCAGGACACAAGTTCTGAGCAATTTTCGTCAGATTAAAATCAAAAGGCCTTTTTATTGTCCTCTCTACTAATGTAACTGCTCTCAGAAGGTTTGACATTGTACATTTCAAATAATGTAACCATTGGGCAGACTCCAAAGAGAAAGTAAAACACACAAAAAGGAAATCCAGTAGCAGCTTCTTGCTGAAAACTCAGCAAGAAGTAGTAAAATTACAAATTGTTTTCCCTTCTAATGCTCTCTTTGTTGTAACTAGTTTGATTGCTCAAACCTTGAGTCAGATTTTCAAATACTGCTGTGGAGAAATTGTAAGGAGATGTAATCTCTCTACATCTTTAAAGCACAGAAGTCCTGCTGCAGAGATGATTTCCCAGCTTTTGTAAAAGAGAAAAGAGAGAGGGAATAGCTGAATCCTGCTATACTTTTGCATCATTTGGAATACAACGTCCATGGTAGTTGGGTAGTGTGGAATAGTTCCTTAGCTGCAACTTCTGTTGGTACGTAACTGCTTGGCTTTGTCAGGAAGAAAGGCCTAATTTTAGATCATACTGTCCGTGATATTGTGGTCAAAACTATTCTCCCTGTTGTGATATATACCCCCTGGAGTGTTTTGGGAGATGGGGAGGTAGGAGACGTGGGAAGGCACGGGAAGGCCCCGCACTGCACGTGGCACTCCTGCACTCAGAGGCGACTCATGGCCACTGCTGCAGGCAGGACTCAGCCACCCCTTGGGCTCTCCCTGGCCTGTCATGCTCATGCTGCTTTTAGATCACTGTGATACAGGTGTCAAGTACCATCACTTCCTAGGCCTTCCAGTTACAGGCTATTGAAGTATATATTTTTTTTAAATTAGATTGCACTACAAAAGCTGGAACTTTGACATGGAAACAAAACCTCTGTTCGGCATTCCTTTAGCAATTTATTATCATTAACCAAATAGTTCAATAAAATCTCTGGTTCAGTTTAAAGATGTATTCAACAACAGTAGCATTCTTAGTCAGTCATACTCTATTCATACAAAAAATGAGCGTAATACTGTGTTATCATGAGTCCTCAAGACAGATTGCATTTCATTATTGCTGGGCGACTTTTATAATATGTGGGAATGTGTTTCTAATAAAGGACAGTATCTCCCAGAGCATACTGTTCTAGCAATGTTCTTTATTAGAAATAAAAGAATACAGCATTCATATCATGTTACTTGATCACACAACCAGTGTGCAGAACAACAAATTATCAAGGCAGTTTTGTAAGGAAATAATGTGATCCTAACAACACTATTCTTAACTTTTCAAATTGTTATTTGACACTGCTAAAATCTATAAGCACTGTGACTTAGAGAGCTGAAAGTCAATGCTATTCTGACAGACAGAATACATGAAAGCCAGAAGTGACTGGTACTAAACTACTAGATCTTTTTCCCCTCAAAAAAAGGAAGACAGTAATGACCTAGCAAAGGAAAACAAGAGCGCCTCATTTGTTGTTTCTTAGCTGAGGCAAATGAAAATCCATTATAATTCATTTGAGGCCCAGCCCTGTGACAGAACTCCCATTCATTTCAACAAGAGCCACTTGGGTAATGGACATGGAAGCACTAAAAAATGTAACTGGGTTAGATAAAGTCCTTTAGGATCGAGGAGAAAAATTTGGCCGACTAGAAATACATACAGGGAGAGAGAAAGAAATACTTCCATATTCATGTTATCAGTAAATACGAAGCATACGCCTCAGAAGAAATAATGACCTTCAGGGCATACAGATGACCGCTCATTTAACTGTTCTGGAGTTTAAAAATACTTCAATATTCTGTGCAATTAAAGGAAAGTGTGTATATGGATGTCTGTTAAAGTTAGGGAAAAAGAGTGTTTCTTCTTACTGCTTTTCTTTATTTGATCATCCCTTCACACTTCATTTCAGCCTTTATATGGGTTTTGTGTTCATACTTTATTATATTTTCTTGAGGCAAGAAAGATTTTCAATGAGAAATTGATGAATGTCCATATTAAATTGGATCCCCTTTTTTAATTAAGTTCATCTAAATTTAATTTTGCAATTTTACTTCAGTAAACTCATCTGACTCCAGATGTTGAATATGATTTTTCTATTCCTTCTCTCACATAATTTTACCTGTAAAAGATTTATGACTTAGAGAGGCATTTCTGAGCATTTTGAATGTTTTCAGCATATGTTTCATGAATGGCTAGTACACATGACCAATTAGCATCCAAAAATACCGTTCTGCACCCAGGCCTTTTTTCAATAGGGTGTTACTTTTATTATCTTGGACTTTAAACAAATAATCAGCATTTAAAAAGGCATTATGAAAGCATTTCAAATGATAAAGGGGTATTGCATTCCACAAAGAATTGAAAGTGAAAGAGAAGTCTTCAGAAGCTACAGGATTCCATAACAAAAAATATAACTAAGACTATTCAATTTGATTAAAGAAAACAAACAATTTGGGGGGAGGGGGAGTTGGACCCTTTTCTTTCATTACATCTGTAGTGGTGAATTGTTTGGAGCTGACAGCATGCGATTTGAACTTTGTAAACATGGGAAACATATACTGAAATACCTATTGGCCTTAAAGTTTTAAGATTTACTAATTTCTCAAGATTTTTGCTACCAAGAGCAATGACATTGCAGATTTAACTGTCACTGCATACTTTTCATATTCTGTCATGGTTTCTGGATCAGTGTGAAAGGCTCTAATTTGAAGAATTACCCAGAATTCACTCCTTAAATCTGGACATATCTAATAACTTGGTATGTGACACATACAAGGCATTGTATCATGAAGGCTCTGGTTCTCATCAAATAAACAGATACCCCAATTAAACTTTCAGATAATATTAAAAAGAGAATAGTCCGATTGTAAACAAAAGGATGGTTGTATTTTTTTTTTCCTACAAAATGAAATCACTTTCCTTGGTATTTTTTGCTGGTGTAAGCCTTCTGATGTATTAATTTGAAGTATTTATCCATGCAGTCAATAAATCCAATTTTGAACATTTATGTCAATTCAAGGCTCATGGGATGCAAACTGCTGTGGGCGTGATTGGCAATGTGTTATTTCACGTTTGTTTGGATATTTCTTCAGTACAAGAGGAGTTACCAGAGCCAAGCATCAGCAATGCTAATGTGAATCAAATTCTCTATTTTATCCTTTTATATTCCTGCAAGCCTCCATAATACAACTTGGCACTGACTACAGGATTTGAGGAGGTGTTGTTCTTCCTGTCGTCTGTGTGTTAGGCAAGAGAAGGAGTGAGTGACCAGCTGAGAGATGTCAGTGGCAAGGCAGGCTGTAGAGACGTGTCTCTAATGATTTTCCATAGGCAGTGGACAAAGTCAGTTGCAGGGAGCTTCCTCAGTCAGAGTAAGACCATAAGCCCTGGAAATTTGGTTCTTCTTTCATGCTCAGATCATGTTTTTCTGGTGAAATATGACTATCTAGTGAAAATCTCACTTCTATGAGAATTAGACTTGAGCATCTACCTCATAATGCCTTTTACTACCTTTATATGAATTCATCTGTGTTTCCTAAAATTACTTTTCTGCATTCATCAATAGCAGGTGTGATTTGCTCATTTTTCTAGCAAAAGAAAGAAACATAACAATCCTTCTTTGGGTGAAATGCTTCTGAGCTTTAAAGGCTTCATGTGTGAGTCTGGATGGGACCTAAAGAAGGAATCACTTAGAAATTACAAAATAACATATTTTATGTTATTGTTAAATTGTCGAGATTTTCTATATATTTGCTGAGATTGTAACCATACAGGGTGTTTTCAAAGACACTAGAGAAGGGGATGTTAAACCTCCATGCTCTTAAGAATTCCTAATGACTGCCTGCCAGTATGGCTGAATCCCGCAGGGTAATGGGGGGAATGCCTACCATGTAAATATAAAGGGGGTTATTTAGGCGACCCAGTGAGCTGTGAATTATTGCCTAGGTTGTCACAAAAAAAAAAAAAAAGGAAAATGAGTTGTGAAGAGGAAAGAACGTGTACTGAGTTCTGAATAGCTTTGTGAGACTTTTCCTGAGATAGATGGGGAAACTTACATACACTCTCTGCAAAAAGAGATATCTGTTCTGTCAGATTACAGATGCACCAGCTACCCAGATTACTGTGAAAAACCCATTAAAGAAACAAAACTGGGTTATTTTTATGCATGACAAATGCATGAATCAGAAGAAAATAATATTAGTTCAATAACTGAATTTAAGATCTTTGCTGATCTGGTTTCTGGTGAAGTCAGTGGAAATGTTTCCACTGCATTTAGCAGGACCTGCTCTGTACCCTTAGGGGCTTAAAGAGTTAAGAGCTGGATTGACAGAAGGGGCCACCTTCCAAGCCTGGTTGTGTCGTGCATCACTAGCACAAAATAATTGAAATTATAAATTTGGAAATACTTCTAAAAAATTTGTTATGTAATGTGATGAAGCTCATAATCTGTGTCCCAAATGGATAGTCAGAAAAACTATACTGTGCACTTGTATAAGATTACATGTATGATAATATTTTATTTTGTTAATGGGAAGAATTTCATCTAAATTATGAAACTCATCTTTCTTTTCACTTTAGGCACTTTGTCACAATTGAGGCAAAAGCCCTCAGGGTAGTAAGATCTCAACAGAATATTGTATTTATTACATGAAACTCGTACAATCTCTATCATTTATGTTCCATTATATAGTAACAGGAATTTATTTGCTCTCAACATTGTATCTCATTAAATGGAGCCTGTGGGTTTCTAAGTATGGTGACAGAAAAAGAATATAAAATGAAAGAAACTTATGTCAGCTGTGTTAATTTTTTAAAACTAGTTCCTTTATGCAGATCTGGCCAGGCTTTCAAAATTCAAGCTTTTAAAGTTTTTTCAAATCCCACTTTCAGTAGAATAAATAATATTTTCTACAAAGAAAGACTGAATAAAAGGGGAAGGCTAAGACCACAGAACTGCTAAGAACACAGGAAAGAGTATTTTTCAAGGGTTTGGTCTTTTTCAAGAAAAGTAAGTTTGAGATTTTATTGCTGAAAATGAACAGATGAAATTAACAGAAAAAGTAAAATTTTTTTATCTACATCTGAAGGTGGAGTAGAGTTCTTCAGATCTCTCAGCAATTGTTAAGAACTTTCTCTCCTGAGCTGAGTGGTTCTAAGTTAAAAGATTTGTTTTTCAATATGAATAAGATTTTATTATCAGTCAGCTTACATATAATCAACGTAAATGCAGTTTTAGAAAGAGATGAACCGTGTCAGTGTAATTCCCAAGATGAGAAGTGAATACCTGATGAACCTCATTCTTCTAAGATAAAAAATAATGCATTAGTTTAACATTTTTTCCTAGTGATTCTGTTAAGTAGCAGTTATGGCGTGGGTTCTTGTTACCAGAGAATGTTCACCATATAATATATAAATATACTTACTCTTGTAAGTATATTAAGTATATTACTCTTGTAATTCCATTAATAGTGAAATATCCCCAAATATGGTAAAGATTTTGCTGGTAGAACTGTTCTAGAACACCAAAAATAATTAAAGGTGACAAATTAGACTAGCCAAAAAGAAAGATTGGGTTTTGAACAAAACTGGTGGTATTCAAATGTGAATTATGCACATATACTTGGAATTATTGCCTTTTTTTTTTTTAGGTTTCACCTGACAAAGGTAAATGTGAAACTAGAGTCTGAAAGTAAACCCAGGCCCCAGAGAGGAGGGAGATATTTATGGCAGTAAGACAAAGTGAGGCAGTGCAGAGGATTAGGTATTAAGCTGAGTTTAATTCCCTCCTGAAAAACTGTGAGATAACAGCACAAAGTCCATGAGAGATCTTGGAAAGGTCTGTAGGCAATGTTTGAGTGCCTTCCATGCAGAGAGGGTTAGTCCTTTACTGTTAAAAAAGATATAAAATATGGTCTTCTGAAAAGAGAGTAATATAAAGGCAGGCCAGTAAGAAATCACTATGGTGCTTTGTGTCTATATGTTACATGTGCAGCTAGAACCTCTTCAAAAACAATTCCCACTTTCTACCAAGGTCTGACCTAATGGCTCACTGGATTTCCATGTTATGGAGTGATGGGATGATACTGTATTGCATAAATATGGAATCATTCTTCATTCATGGGCATTAATAGTACACAGTACAATTAACTCATTAACTAATATATTTTTTCTTCTTCCTAAATGTTCATAGTCAAAATGCAAACAATGAATAGTAATTTAAAACAAACAAACAAAAAAAACCCCAATGAAACAAAACAAAACAAAACCCCTATTGGTCCTTCAATTGTATCTGTTACATGCTAGTGCAGAATTACTAATGGGAACATGTTTAGGTATAAATAAATCTTTTATCCTCATTATAACTCCACAGTGTTCCTACAGTGAAGTCATCCACACAGAGCTGATTATGGGTTGAAAGCCTCAATAGCCTCTTTTATTTATAATAAATATTGCATACTAATGTTAACAATGTCATTGTGCAATGTCTCAATAGAGGATTATGACTTCATGTAATGTTAGCTTGATGTCTCTTCTTTCTTGTAATGGAGTCAATTTTCCTTACAAAGGAGATGAGAATCACTTATTCACAAATCTTGTAACAAATATTCTATGTACATACTATGGTAGCCCAATATTGAGGTGACACAATGGAGCTCAAAGACAGGAAACACTAAGTTGAAGTTCAGTGCTTAATTTACCTCTGTTGTGTGCACTGAAATGTACTTTAAAGTTAGAAATCTCTATTTCCCCCCAAATATTTGAAATGTGAATTACTGCATTTTTAGATGTAATTCCAATGATAGGTACATGGAATATTCCTAAAATCTGCATGACTATAAATAACATAATCATCAAACTGATTTTGTGGCACACAGCTCGTGCAAAGAGGGGATATGAGATGTATTTATATTAATGAGCAAAGAGTAAAGCAATCCCCGTCATCTTCCTGAGACAAACAGCACGTTGGGGAATAGGGACCCATCTCAGGCAGCACTTAGGTACATGCTTAACCTCAATTATGGCATCAACAGGACTTCAGAAAAATCTTAAGCACTGTGGAGAAAAAGGAACTAATGCATTGGTGTTAAGACTCATATTGTACAATAAAGCAAAATACTAAGTAAACTACAGCACAGTCATTTGATGCATGAATGTAGATATCGTGTAATATTAACATAATTCAATTGGATGCTTAGCTCCTGAATGCCTTCAAAATAATTTATCTGAATGCTCATGAGGGAAGTTCAGGCTAAGATGAAAAGCATAAATCCACCTAACAGCTAAGAAATAATTCACATTAACTGAGGACATGTGCAGAATGCAGGATTTTATGATAACTAAAGGGCAGAATATTGCAGCTCTTGTGAAAATACTGGCTCATATTAGTGTAAGTTGAACTTAATATAAAAAATGAAATTAAACAAGAGTTAGCCTAAAACAGAATTCAAGAAATTGAATCCTTTTGGGTGAAATAGGACACCTCTGGCAGGAAACAATTTTAGAACCAATATTATCATCCCACTTT
Source organism: Climacteris rufus (assembly GCA_013398175.1). NCBI lineage: Eukaryota > Metazoa > Chordata > Aves > Passeriformes > Climacteridae > Climacteris > Climacteris rufus. The sequence goes on along the minus strand of VZRZ01006012.1, from coordinate 936,063 downwards.
TTCACATCTGTACAAAAAGTAGATGTCACATTGCATAGACCAGTGCAGGTACTGAAAATACACAGATATCTCTTACGGAGAAAAGTGTGATATTTGAGAGACTTATTTCTCCAACTGAACTCATGTCTGTATTTTCATTAGAGCATCACTTCTAACTGCAGCATAATCCTGCCTGATTTGTCTGGAGATCTTGCAACATGTTAATATTTTTATCTATGTTATAAATACGTTTTTCAAGAACTATTATTTCAACTATTTATTTTAGGAACTGCTGGCTTGATTGTCTTCTTTCTGCCAGTATAAATTTGGAGGTATTCCACCTATGTCAGAAGTCAACTTCACATTTACGCCAATGTATCTGTAGAGGATTAAGCATTTGCCCTCTGGTCTGTTTTCTAAGTTTAACTGCATACTCATGACTTTGAGTTTTCCTTTATTTTCATATTAATGTGTACTAATTAAGAATAATTTTAAACTACAAAATTATTTGAATTGTGGTAGAATGAACAAAAGAGAAAAATATGTACCTGGTACCCTCTGGCTGAAAAAGATGATGGGCTCCTGTGTGCACAAAGGAAACTGGTTAGGAATTACCTGATATTTTTGCCTGTAGTCAATGGAGTGACAAGAGCACAGGATTGAAACGAGTGTGAAAGGAGGGGAGCAGTGAACAGATGTAGTTTCAGCTTGTTGACAAGGTAACGTTTCAGGGGAGGTGTGCAATGCTTTTGGTGCTCTGGTACTGCAGATGTGTTTACCTGTGGAATTCGTTACTTCTGTGATAACGTTAGCTCAGCTAAAAAAACCTGGACTTTTGATTTCAATTAACTCCAAAAAGACAAGCTTCTGACTCCATGCAGAGCTCTCTGTAGGACCCATGGAGTATTAAAAATTTCTATTACCTCTGAGTCAATTTTGTGTCACTTTGCTTCAGTGGGGACTATTCACCTGGTTGCAGTCAGGATCTGAGTGTTTGATCAGAGCCCCTTGGGACTCTGCCCTCACTGTAGGAGGGCTCAGGCACAACAGTGTTGGGGCTTTGACACAGTGTAAATAACCCAGACAAATATAAAGCTCTCAACATCAGCCATTTTCACAACATAAAACATTCCAAAGGGATTTTCCTTGAACTTTACAAATACCTGCTGAAATCATGTAACAGCCCAGCTGCATGCAAAGCTGCAGGTTTTGAGAATTAAGAATGAGTGAAAAGAGGGATTTTTGCTGAGACTGTATTTCCAGTTTATGGGATGCATTTCTAACTAGGCTTCCTGTCACAACCAACAAGGGCCAAAACCTTCCTCTCAGCGAGGGAGTTCCCCATTTCTGCAGGTCCCCTCTGGTTGTGTTGGCGGGCATGCAAGGATGCAAAGGCATAGAGCTCTGTCCCACTGCTGGAGGCCAGCTGAGGATGGCCAGTGCAGGAACTCTCTCCCCTCTCCTACCCAGTGGCAATGCTGGGTGCACATTACAGCCTCTGTAGTGTGAGCCACACATCAAAGCAGTCCTTGTAAATAGATAATTAGCTTCGTGTTTAATTATATGTCCAAAAATTGTCTGAAAATTGATGTTCCAAAAATTAAAAGTAAAAAACTAATTCAAATTTTTGAGCTGCTCTCACGATAGTCATTAGGAAAATCCTCAAAAAAATTGTCTCTTGAATAAATAAAATACCCACTTACATAAGTAAAGAAGCCATATTTAGATCCCAGTTCAACATGCAGGGGAAATTTGGCAAATCTAATGTTTTCAAATCAATTTGGTATGTGTTATGAGAATAATGTCAGTGGAAAGGTTGCTTTTTATTTTTTTTTCTTTAAAGATGTAAAGAAGAAAATTGGCTTTGATAAACAGAAAAGCAGTGCTTTAAATAGCTAGAGCAGTGATAAGGCAAAGAGTTTCTAAATAAATGAAGCATGATTTTTTTTTTTTTAACTCTAAATGAAAGTTGTGTATTCATCAGAACAGCTTTAAATTTTGTGGAACAGGACAACAATATATTTTACAGTTCCAAGCAAAGAAGCAGAGAGTCTTGCCGTAATCTAACATGTACAACATCCCTGCAAAGAAGACAAATCACAATATCTGAAGTGCTTTCACCTTGACCAAAGAAATTTTATAATATAGAAGTAATTTTGATTTTACCACAATAAAAGAACATTGGAATCTGGAGTTTGATAAAACTGTTCTCTTGGCTGGAAGGTTTGCCTTTCAGCTGTGTTTGATGTGATATTTGGTACATTTTGCCAAAATATTTTATGCCAAGTATGCTGTTAAATCTTTTATATTGCAGAGATTTTTGTCAACAGACACACAAGTATTGGGTTTTAAGTGGAGTTAATCATTGAACTCAGAGAAGAGAAACACTGGAGGAGTTCTTCTCTTGTGCAAACAAACCACCATGCAAGCTTCAGCCACTTCTATAATTATTACTCTGTTCTCAGAATAGTGTAGGTAAAATACAAAATCTGGCTCTCACTCTGATCTCTACTCATATTTAAGTCTTGTAGAACCTATTAGAAGAAACAGATAATTAAACTAGAAAAAGTCGTGTATTTGCTGCAGCTGCTGGTGTATGGAATCTTTTGAAGTCTGCTTTAAGCAATTATATCTGAGCATTTCTTTTGGAAGCCTAAGAAATAACATAGAACTTTCTAAGATATCGTTGTTTTCTGACTTTTTCAATTCTTTGTTAATACTATATAATATTATAATTAGAGATTAAATGTTAATACATTTAGCCTTTAAAAAACAAATTTTAAAAGGAAAATTAATTCCCATGGAATACAGTAGTGCCCTGCCTTTTTCCCTGTACCCTCCAGCGTGTCCGAAACAGTCACTTTTTTAAGTAGTATTTTTTTAATTGGTGTTTGTGGTTTCATTTTACTATTTGATTTACATTGTAAATTTGGGCATCTCTTAAAAGCAAAGGTAAAATGTATTGCAGAGGTGTGGTTCAGTTTTTTTGTTGTTACTGTGCACTCAGGTGTGTGTAATCCCTGAGCATAGATTAGCCCTGAAATGGGAGTTGCTGATAGTCCCAAGCTTTTGGCAAGTGATCCCTTCCCGTACCAGAGAGAAGAAGTAAGAGCATAGCTGTACATGGGTTATACTGAGTAATGTTTAGCAGATTTTGCTGTGGTTTTAGTGAAACTCTAGCTTATAATTCTTAAAGCAAGATCTACGCTCCATCACCAAAAGCAGTGAGGTGTGGTAGTCAATTGTGGTTGGGATGTGGGAGAGAAAATCTGTGGCACAATCCAAGATAAGAAATAGATCATAGCCTGACAACAGGGCAGCTCTTGCTACCTAATGAAGCTATAGTTCCTAATGAGCTTGTCCTCCTGAACCATTGAGGATAATGGATCTGTGCAATTCTGGACTCCTTTCCCCATTTCACAGAGCCCAGGCCCAACTGGGAGGCACTGTGACATTTAAGGATGACTGCCATTTTCCATTGCTGATGCTTCAGTTAAAATGATTTGTCCTTGTGTTTCTTATTTTCCATAGTAATCACTGTCATAACTCTGTGTCCAGTGGCATTTGACTGTGAAAGTGACACTCATGCTAGGGAATGTGTCTAGGAAAGGAGCAGGGAACATGGCAACTGTTGCTAAAGTAGCATCATCCCTGGTGGGTTTGTAGCACTCTACCCCAAACAGGCACCAAAACTTGCAACATAGACCAAAAAGTCAACCTGCTCAGGCCCTGCAGCTCACCAGGGTCAGCTGCAGCTGCAGGCCATCCCTGCTCTGGGTTTGTAATGAGGTGGTAGGTAGTGCTCCTATCTTCCTTGGCACCTCTCTGATCAAGAAGACCATGGAGGGCTGAAGTGCCAGGTGGAATCTCAGGTGTGGTTTAGGAACTGGTGGCGGGGTACAACAAAGCAAGCTGATGTTCATTGCCTTTATTTGGGTAGAATGATGGTTCCTTGTGAAAACTGTCTTGGCAGCACAACACAAAAATAGCCAGTATGGATGCCACAAGTTTTACAGGAACTGCTCTATGGGTGCCATGTAAGAGTTTTGCAGGAACTGCTCTAATTTGACCTGGCAGCACCCAAAAATATTAGTTCTCCCCACTACTCTCTGTGGCTGCTGCTGTTCCTGCCATGTATGTAAACCAGCATCTAAACCAGACACACCCTGCACCAGCCAGCTCACCATGCAGCCACGGAGGAAAGTCAGGCAAGGAGCAATCCCAGTAAGATGTTCTTTAAGAAATTCCTGTGCCTCTTGCGCAGCTCCCTGGAGATGACAGAAAAGACTTAACAGTGACTCTTCCAAAAAAATACAATTCCATTTTCATATTATTTTGAGGAAGATGATGAGACTATGTTAAACTTTTGGAGTGTGTATAAAAGAATATAAATAACAGCACTCTGAGCTGTTTTAAGCCTTTTAAAATTTGTATTAATCACACAGATTTCTGTAACCAAAAAAAAAAAAAAACTGTTCCAGCAGAGAAACGTCTGTTGCAAGTACTTAAAAATAGATCCCTGCACTGAAATTTCCAAATTAGAAATTTTATTTCAAGCACATCGGAGTGGGGGTTTTTGGTTTTTGTTTTGCTTTGTTGTGGTTTTTTGTTTGGTTGGTTGGTTGGTTTGGTTTGGGTTGGGTTTTTTTGGTTTTTTTTTTGGCTCAGAGGAAACTTATTAATTAGACCCTGCTAACCTGCTTCTGCTGTAAGGGCAGTACATGGTGAGGGAAGGTGGTTCTTCCAATGCAGTGGGTGACTCCAGGAGATGGAGCTGAAGAGCAGCAAGATAAAGGGAAAGACCCTGACTTGTCAGCCCACCCACAGACAGGAACTGTGCCTTGTGTAAGCCCTGGGGCTTTAGTTTAAATTTAAAGAGTCTTTCTTTTGAGGGAGCTACCCATGGAACCCTGCATCCTAGCTCACTTTGTTGTGCACAGAATGACTGCTTGTGTGGCCTGTGTTAAACAGCAGAACCTATGTATTTTTAAAATAAAGGAGAAACACAGTCCAGTTTGTTACTCAGTCCAACTAGCATCTGTTTTGGGAACAGTGCAAGGACAGAAATAAGGAAGATGATGCTGAAAATATGGTCTTTTTTTACCCAGGGACACTTTTTTTCCAGGAACATGATGTGGTCTTCAAACACTTACTTTAGTCCAGCTGCAGAGAATCCTGTGGTACAGGGACATTATGTACCAAGGCTTCTTCAGCTGTCACTCCTGTTGAAGGAGACACTTGTGAATATACATACCTGGGCTGAAGTCTTGAGAAGCCCAAACAAGCCAGGAGTGACTGGATCTTGCACCCTTGTGAGTCCCCAGAAATCAAGGCTTGAGTCTATCACCAGGACCTGTTACTGTTATTTTCATTTTTGCCTGTATCATAACATCTAGATGTCCAGCAGATACAGCAATGCCATGCTGGCATAGATAGGTAAGGAATATTTTTCTGAACAGAAGTGGAAACAGCTGCTCTGTAATGGTTCTGAGTTACCTTGAAACATAAGCAGAGAAAATGCAATGTGTCTCTTGCCTATAAAGTCCCTCTGAGGCTTTAATTTTCAATCAAAAGGTTTTACTCTCCAAAAATTACTCCTCAGTTAAAAAGAGGAAAGATGCCCTTTGCTATTTTTGCCTAGAGCCCAATATCTTCTGACATTCCATGGCAGCTGTGGCAGTGCTCTTCTTAATGGAAAGAACATCTGGGCTGCCTGCAATTCTGGGAGAGAAGTGTCAAAAGTGTCATAGACATCCTTGAGCAAAGAAGGATCTTCACTTTTATTACACAGAAGTGTCAAAAACAGCATTATTGAACATCAGGTTGCAATTTGGCAAGCAGAATGTAAGTCTGAATAGATGTGACAAAACCCCTTCTAGGAAATTGCTACTTAGTGTTATTTTTATATAATTTAAAATTAGCATTTAAAGGAAAAGCACAAATGGGGAGCCTCTAGCTAACCCAGACAATGACAGATCCCAGCATTCTTTTTTTGTGCTTACTTCACAACCTCATTGCTGTCCATTGAGTGACTGAGATTGATTAGATCGTTGTCATCGTCAGTGAAATGCACTGCATTGATCCAGCCTCATTCACAAAGCCAGCCCATGTGACACAGCTAATTTGACATCATTGCGAGTTCCAGCTCCAGAAGGTCACTGAGCTGGACTCAGGACACTAGTTATCATTTTATCCTTGGAACAGGGTCAATTCTCCTGATCAAATACAATGGCTTTTTGTCACACTCTTAATTGTTTCTCCGTGGTTTGTATAGGATAAACCCAGGCTTTCATATTTTGATTGATTTTTTTATGGTGGACAGAAGATAATTATCACCTCTTAATGCTAAATATTTTTTTTAAGTCAGGTTGAGCTCTTTGTTCCTTACTCAAGTGCAATTCTACTAAGAAAAGCTTCAGATAAGGACAGCACGTGTCTTTAGATAAGGATGGGAGTGTGATACACATCATGAAGTACTTAATTTACAAAGGAAAATATGGCACTAGTTAAGTTTGTTGGAATGGCATTGAAGGCAAAGTTCCTCTCTTCTGTTACTACATCCCTCTTTCCCACCTTCCCCTCTTTTTCCATTTTCTGCTGTTCTCTTTTGAAATTTGAGTGCTACAGTTGAGATGTCAGGCTGAACCAAGCTTGTGACTGTGGAGTTAAGTAAACTCAAAGGTCACACACAGTCAGAGAACAGAGGAGTTACAAAAAGACCTGCAGACAGGTATCGAGCCTGGGTTGTCAGCTTCTGAGTGCTGGCAAGTGGTTCGGCTGAAACTCCTCTGAGCAGGGTCCACATTCCCACTGGAAGGTTGTGCCTTCAGGATAATGGCCATCAGGCCATTTGCTTCATGGTTTAAGATGGACACCAAAATCCCACACCCCTTTCAAAGGTGTGTGGCTTATGTAAGCAGTGCAGTATGAAAATGCTTGTGTAAAAGCTCTTACAGACAAAACTGAAGCATTAGGAAAAAAATTATTCTTTACACTCAAGAATTCAGTGGGCAAAGGAATTGAAGTAGGTCTTACAAGCTGTGTCATTGCTTTGTTGGCCCTCTGCTCAAAGTCAATTTAGCAGCTTATCTTTTATTTCTTTCCCTGTATTTGCTGTTGAAAAGTCAGCATATCCCAATAGCTCCCATTGCTTCCCATTCCAAATGCAGGTCAAAATGCCAGCTTTCTAACAGTGAATGTCATGTATAATTTCTCATAGGAAAAAAAAGTACTTGATAAAGTGTCTGCAATAGTCTCTTCTTGCTTTGTTACTCATATAAAGGGTTTATGTGTTTTGGGGGTTTGTTGGTTCCTTGGGTTTTTGGTAGTGTTTGTTTGGTGGTTTGGGTATTTTTTTTGGAAGCGTGCCGTTGGTCATCTATAAAGCAAGCAAAAAAGGAAAGGCACCAAGATTCTGAAGTACTGGTAAATAAAGGGAAGGACAGCTGTGGTCCTCTTGTGGGACAGTGGTTTGACACAACTTTTTTATAATGGATTAGTGAATCATATTTCTGAGTTGTTGAATGATGATTTGTGGGGAGGGGTTTTCACAAAGCAAGCAGTGAAGGATTGATATGAGTTTGGCAATACAACATTTTTAATAATGATTCACAGAACAGTGAGTTAAGATAGGTGGCTTATAGAAAGACATAAAAAGCAAATAAATTTTTATAGAAAATTTTTTTTAAAATCTAGTATTTTGACATATGCATAGAAATAGATCTATGTTGAATGCTTAATTCTCAAAAAATAAAGGTCTAATGTAGGCCAAAGGGAAATGACAAGCAATAATGTAATTGTTCTGTCTTTTGTAAGTCTTTCAAAAGTTTCATCCTAGCATCTTTAAAACATAACTTGCAATCGACAAATCCCACTGGGCTCCTATTTATAGGATCCTAATTTTCAAAGAAAGCAAATCAGTCAACTGTTTTTAACATGAATAATATTGCTCCCAGCACTCTGCCTTCAGCCCACACATTGTGTTTTTTGGCATGATCATGGCAATTAAAAAAAAATAAACAGCTCTTTTTAATATTTTTTTATACAGTCAATGCTGACACAGCTGGCAAAGAAACTCAGTGAAAGGTAAACATTCTGCTCAAAATGTAATCTAACATATTGTTGTGTTTAGTTGTTAAAATGTAATTTTCCTGAAAGAATATTTTAAAAGTAAGGTGTTTTTTTATTTTTATAGAATTTCTAGTATATTGATATCTGATTACAAAAAAAAGAATTATAACCCTTTAAGGCAATAGCACTTGTGACACTGAATATTTCAGTCAATGGCTTATTGAATTTTTAAAAATATTCTTAACAAAAATCCAGAACAAAAATTACATGTGACGCTTTATCCTTCAGTAGAATGTAATAGTCTGAGCTGGTAAAATCAATTTCTTTTAATAAAATTCTGTCAAAGCAGGAAGTTCAATAATAAATGCCTTCGACTATTTAAAGGGAAGAAATCTGCTAACAGAATTAAGAATAATTTGTGATTTGCTTCAGCAACAATAAAAGATTGTCTAGTTCCCTGACCTAATTATTATGAGCACATATGAAGTGAGATTATGGAATGATAAGTGTTTCACTACAGAAAGCATACCAATATATTTATTTTAGGTAAAGGACATAGGTAAATAATTATCTGTCACGTATGTCCAGAAGTTCTCAATGTACTTTTATTCTTTAAAATCGTGACTTTATGTGATTGGTTATGATTAAGTTGCTGTTGGAGGCAAATGTAGAGGCAGCCAAACAGAGCTGGGTGCCTGCAGGACTCTGGTGCTCTCTACAAGGCTCAGGAGGATTCTTAGCAAGAGCTGGGTGGTGCCTGTGTGTTGCAAACCCACCTCTGCCCCAAAGCGTGACCTGTGTTCTTGGGACAGCTCTGTGGGAGGGGTGTGTAAACAAACAAGTGCAGAAAGCACCCAGTGCAGCTGTTGGGGAAACTCGAGGATATGTTATGGCTACATGCACAACGTGTGGTGTGACAGCTCAGCACTTGCTGAAAGTCCTGGGTGATGTCTGCTCACCTGATGTGTGGTTTGTGCTACCTGGGCAATGGGACAGTGTCTGTCCCAAGCCATCTGAGTGTCTGGTGTCTCTGTCAGCTTGCCTTCAACTGTGTTTAAAAGGAATTTTTTTAAAGATCCACCTTTTCCTTTCCTTGGTATCAGGGTCTTCCAACTCCCAGTTGCTTCTCCTTTTCTCAGACTGAATTGTAAAAAGAGCAGGTATGCTGTAAAATAGATATCTGCCTTTTATAATCTAGTAAATTGCCCTCTGGGTACAAAGTTGGAGGATATGGATTAAAGTTTATAAGAGCAACTGAACAGTCATTTGTAATGTGTACAACATGGGGTGAAGAGAAGCATTTAAAGTTTAGAGCAACCTTCAATAGAGAAGAAAATTATCTGGTGACTGCTATTGTAGATCTTGGAATGTGTTTCAGATGTTAGGTGTGGACTTTATATCACCCTCAGGGCAGTTAATAACAACTAAACGAGCATTAACTGCTGAAGTCAGTGGAGTTTTATCAGTGTGAATCCAGGGGAATTGTTGTCTTTGTCTTGTCACAAAATAAATTCAAAATAAGCGCAGAAAAAGGAGAGGAACAGAAACATTCTGAGATCTGATTCTCCAGTCATTCCAACCTGTTATACCAGCATATTTGTTACTAGGACAGTTCTGAGCTACACTTGTCCACTCTGGCTAGGAAAAACATAATGCAAAAGATTTTGATTACATAGAAATTTCTTTCTAGTGAAATGCAATTTAAAGATGAAGAGAACATTTAGGTTGCAGGTGCTAATCCTGGGATTTTTGTCTAACTAGATTATCAACAATTTATGCACTTTCTCTTCATGGAGATGATCATATCTGGAACCATATCACAAAAATAACAAAAGACCAGGAACATGATGTATTTATTTCATATGAAGATTCAGTTGCCCTGATCTGACCCTCATATAAGAAAAGATGTTTCAGTACAACCTAAACTGTTAGAATGTGAGTATCTGGGAGAATCCCACACCAGGTTTTCTATAGGTTCCTTGATCTGAATGCCCCACCCAGCTGTCCCAATGTTCATGTTGGTGGGTTTGAGAAGAGTCAGATACTCCTAACTGGGGCCAGTGTCTTGCTGGTTTTACTGAGTTTCAGAGCAAGCTTTTTGCCAAATGCAAAACCTAAACGTGATGGCTAAATAAAGTGGACTATATTATTTGAATCCAATATGCTACAGACCCTGCAGGAGCAGAAAAAATGAGTTTGATGTGCCCCTGTCTGTTGGTGACAGGGCTGATTTTGGTAAGGCTCTCAGAGCCATCGATACGTGTTTGTCTGCTCTCTGCTAAAGTTCTCGGCAGCCCAACAGGCCTGTACACAGGGAAAGGTCATCTGTGCTGGGTATAGTCCTGATGAGCAGATCATCAGCTCTACCTCATCTCTGATACTTCCTGCTGAGCAGGTTGGAGCTCCCTGTAAAGCTGCCCATGATGGACAGCAGGCTATGCTTTTCAAGCCTAGCCCAAAGTCAATAGGAAAGGAAGTCCTATGCAATGAAAAAATTGAAGTCTTTTGTGATATACAGTAGTATGATGATGATTATGGACTCTGTATTAGACCCATGTGAAATGAAGTTGTTGATGTTAAACACAAAAATATCTGAGATAAACAGAAGGGGTGGGGGGGGAACAAAAGAGGGAAAAAGCAAGGGATCGATGTTAGTTTAATAGAAAAAGAGCATCTGTAGGGACAAAATTATAACAGGTTTTTAAGACTATTACAAAGAATAAAGAATAAAAATAATGAGAGCTGGAAAAAGCAATAAAATCTATAAACATTAATTCATGGCCTGTTTTTTTGAAGTATATGACAATTTTTTTCCACAAATCCACTAATAGGGTTCTAAATATGTGTGAGAATAACAAATTGCTTTTTCCATCTCTTGGATCTATAGCTTCACCTCTACACTTGAATAAAAATGTTAACCAAGAGGCAGATACTTATTTCTTTTGTTTATGCTCAGCCTCAGGAATTTTTCAGCTGAAATCAATAATTAAAATGTTTATTAGCCATGGTAAGTGTTATAAATGCAACTTTGTTAAACATGGATTTTAGATATACATAGAGAGAGAGAGAGAGAGATACATATCTTGAATAACTGAGATATTTATGGCCAGATTTTTAAGCCAAGTAACAGAATTTGCTCAGCATATACTGTATTTACTGAGGAGATTCAAACAATTTGGTATCTTTTCATTTTCTTTACATAATAGAAAGCAGTAATTTCTTAAGAAGAAACAGATTCACACGGGGTTTATTTCAAGTGTTACAGAAAGCATGGGGTTTAATGTGAAATTTGTAAAAGATCAGAGAAGAAATGATTGCAGGAAGGAGAATTCCTGATACAACCACAGCTTTGAATATACATCTCTAATTAGTAGAAAATACATATAATACCTGAGATTACAAATGTAGTTTTAGATACGCAAGATTTGGGTGTGTATTTGAAAAGAGAAAATGGGAGCTTCAGTCCATGTTTTGAGTAGAAGAGGGATTGTGTGCTCCTACACAGTCTCTGCCATCGAGGCGCAAAGGTTCAACAGACCCACACTTCTGTTCCTGCTCTTCCCAAGGCACTCTGGCCAGGAACAGTTCTACTGCTAAGGAATGAAAAGATGGTTCTTAATTGTTAGGGTCTTGGGATTGTAACACTGAATATAGTGAAGTAAGCCTAAAGCCTTTGGAAGCTGGAACACCTTTTTTGTAGATATCCACAGAAATATTGATCTGATGGGTTTGGGTTTTTTTAACTTTCCCTTAACAATTGCACAATAATAATTACTTTGTCCTGATGAAACAAAATCATTTCCTCTTTTTGCTTCCTCTGAGTGTCTCTAGCTCTGAAGTGGAGCTGCACATCCAGCTGGCAAGATGCTGGCCCTAGGTGCCACTGCTCCAGCAGCATTCAGCTGTCCTTTGTGTCCAGCAGCAGTCTCTTAGTGAGAGTCAGTCGGGCTCTGCTGGGTTCTTCCTCCCAGCCATAGAATCTAAGCCATGAAGCAAAATAGTTCAAAATGCTGTGTTGCCCCCTTGCTCTTCTCCTTACACCAGTGGCACTAGCTTGGAGGACTTCATCCTCACATGCATCTTTCATTCCATAGCTTTTCAAGTAAAATGCCTTCGTTTAATGAACATGTGAAATCTTCTTCTTCTCTGAATATCTGCTTAAAGAAATGTCTGCTGTGATACCATGAGAAGTCACACACGGGGACAGCAGGGGTTCTGTGATAGACAAAATCAAAGGTGGAGATTTTTGTTAAAACCTTTCAGATTATTTTAGAATCATTAAACTGTGAAATAGCTCTTTTGTTAGCTTACATTTTTTTCTACATAAAACGTTTATTCCTCTTCATCATTCCTTGTGTTTGCTCTTCATAGCTATTTGTTGCATCTTGCTTCAGATGAAAATGCAAACTCTAAATAAGCTCAAATCTTATTGCTCAGTGACCTAACTTTGTGAAGCCAACACAACATCCACATCACTGCAAACAGTAATCAGCCCTCTCAAAGGAGGCATAGGTAAGCAATGCCCCTCTCAGTGTGAACAGTCACCAGGCATAGGTATGGTTTGTGCTGTTGTCCAACACATCCCTTAGGAATCGTATTCTGTGGACTGTACTTTAATAGGCATTTCTTAAAATGAAACTGTTATCCTGTAAACCAAATTAATGTGTCTACATTTTAAAAGGAAACTGTTTATTTGGATTTAAACACTCTGTTTTGTGTTTCCAAGAGTGGAGAAAATCAAGTATGATAGGAAGCCCATTATTATATATCTGGTATAATAAACACAAGCAACACTTTTCTAAAGGCTATCCAAAACTAGAACCTATGTGCCCTCCATTTCATTCTGATTCACGGCATTCATAGTACAAACAAAATCCTTAGAACTCTTTGAGTGGGCTTCCTCTGAGATGTGATCAGAGCTGGGCTCTTTGTTAGTATTGATACTCACCTGCCAACGTTTCTGACACGGGGCACTTCCAAGTTTTATGAAGGACTGAAGGACTGGAAGTCCAGTGTATTGATGCAGTCCAAGGCACTCTGTATACAGTCGTGGAAGAACAAGGTTATGATTCTCTGTGTTTTTTCATTTAATTGCTAAAACATTTATCCAGAATGAAGAAAAAATATTCATATTGTATGGAGGCTGTGAGATGAGTGTAGTTTAAAATGCTTATCCCTTCATTTTAATGCCAGCTCTAAAGAACAGGGTTAGTGTAGGAAAGGGAAGTGCAGGGCTGATAGACTCAGCTGTATTTTCAGAATACTGCATACATTGTATGCAGCCTGGCATACAAGCAAAAACATTGCAAAAACAAATAAACGAACAAAAGCAGAAACTCTAACAATAATTAATAATTCTCAGCTAAAGGAAAAGAGCATGTCTGGTGAAACTACAAGATAGGAAGGATACTGAGCTTCTGCTCTGCCAGATGGAGAGAAGATGGGCTTTGAATATGCCATGGCTTTCCACACTTGGCTTGGAAAGTGCAATGCTGTGTGTGAAACAGCCAGTTTGCCTGTGCCTTCCCATGCCAGAGTCTCTTTTGACCCTGCTCAAAAAGGAAAACATTTGTTAAATCAGAAATAGAAGATAGGACCTCAAAAATATGGTCAAATCCCCTACATGTTAGTCTAAATATCACAGAAACTCATTAGGATAAGAAAGATCCCTTTTTTTTTTTTTCAGACTCAGTACAAACCCTGAACAAGGGAAGGTTAATCCTTAACATGGATGCCTAGTTTTGAGATACTGTGGAAGCGAGTAGCTCCTTTCAGCCTAATTTCATCTAGATTAACCCACAGGGACCTCTATGCCATAGAGCTGGACTGTTTCTCATCTAGCAAAACTCAGTAAAGGGGGAGGTCTTCCATACAGGGCACTGGTCAGGGTTGGAACTTTTCATTACTAAAGTAATACAAATAATCCATTCTATTAGGAGGCTTTGGAAGAAAAATGTTTGACTGTATGGAGCAAGTAATGGTGTTTGATGTACCTCCAAGGGGGCAGTCAGTGGGTGAGCCTTGCAAAACTCAGCTGCTTCTCTCAGCAAGTTTCTGCCTTGTAAACAGTGCCTTTGTTTTCTATGTGGGCTCTGATGCCTTAGACTTCCCTTTGATGTATGAATGAATCCAGTGCTTCACAACAAAATTCAAACTAGACCTGGAAAAGCACAGAGGGAGAGAAGAAAGAAGGGAAAAGGAAAAGGTGGTTTTAAATATCCACACCACTGAAGGTGGTGAAATGATCTGTGTACAGACAGGATGATTGTGCATTTGCTCTTCGTGGCCATTTGGGGCAGCTGAGACTTGTGGATGTACTCAAGGTTAGATGAGTGGCTTTTTGTTTACTAGCACCTATGTGTACGTGAGCAGTGGCAATATAAAACAATAAAAGTTATGACTAGTGACTCAATGACCAGAAATGGACCGATTTATATTGACTGTCTGAAATGTGGAGCTGTGCAGACAGACCATGAATGACAGCAGAGAATTTATTTATGCAAAGCATTTGTCAAATCACTCAGTGCAGCAGCTAGTTCAGGTGAAAACAGTAACCTGGTCTTGGACAAACTGCAAGAAGAGAAATGGGCCAAAGATCAGGCTGCTGTGGCTTGTGTAGGGGGGGAGCAACCTGTCCTCGCCTGATGGAGAAGAAGGATGCTTCTTTCTTTGCACCTGTCCATCCCATGGCTCTGGATCTCTAAGGATCCTCTAGGTGTCTGGTTATCCCACAGAGAAATGGAAAAGAGGGGATATGCCCTGTCCTGCCATTGCATGTCTGTCTGTGTGAGGGAGATGAGGCTGTTCCCTGGGCTCAGAGTCTGGCAAGGCCACAAAGGACAGTGTGCAGGACAAGCTGCCCTTCTCCTTTATGTCTCAGACTTGTGAAACAGAGCCCAGCTATACTGGCCCTCAGTTTGTCTAATAAAGTTGTGTACTATAAATGGATCAGCCAGTTGTGACTGGAACCACAATCCTCAGAGAACCTTTCAACAAATCTGGTTTGAGTTTCAAGTTGCAGTGAAATATGAGACGAGGTGGGTTTCATGGGGTTTCAGGTTTTGTTGAAAATGTTTCAACCAGCTCTAGTCAGTAGCTGTTGCTTTTTCAGCGTCCTCCCTCTAACCTGTCTCTGGTATTTCTAGTTTAATGTGCCTCAGATTAAGTGTTAATAGGAAAAGGGGTGGAAATACAGCCCCTAAATTTGACTCAATTCACAGAGAACTGAGAAAGAGTGCGGAGGATGCCCTTTTCTTATTAAATTCATCTTTTGGTCCTCCTTATTGTGGAACCTTACCAAAATTTCATTTTTGTGTGGAGATTTCTGGGCTGTTTGGCTAGCTGTGATAATAGCACTATAGATCACCTCCTAACTGGCTGGGGCAAGTGGAAAAGGAGCCCTGCAGACTGTGTTTGGCAAGTGGACAGGAGACCTGGAGAAGCAGTCCGATTCCCAGCTGGCTCATGGCGCTCACAGCCGGGAAAGCAGTCTGCGCGCTGCCTGCCGCGGAGCCGGGAGCAGGGAGCTGCTCGCCTTCCCAGCTGGCAAGGGGAGAGCGGGGCCTGGAGAAGTGGGCTGCTTTCCGTTTGGCTTCCCAGGTTGAGCGAGAGGCCAAGAAATGAGGTTCAGTTCCCATTAGCCTGTCTGGTTCTTGATTTGCTTCCTTTAGTTAAAAGAGGCAGAGAATACTGATGATGTTTTGCCAGGCACAGGATTGAAGCTGAGTGACATGGAAGAATAGAGACTTAAATAAGCACAGCTCTCTGTCTCCACTTGCTTTGGTCAGTTCATGTAACAACCTTGCTGCCAACAACCTTCCTTGCAAAAGGAAGGAAAAACCCAGGGTCACTGGGAGGTGATTGTGCAGTTCTATGTTCAGTACTTAAGGTTGTTTTAAATTATTACAGAACCATTTATATTGGTAGAAACACATTGTTAGCCTAATCAGTGTATTCATGGTTTCAGTATTTAGGAAAAAAATTACTACTTGGTGATTTCTTCACAGGTATATTGGAAAATATATTTAATAGTTCATCTGTTAAAAGGTTATTTAAAGACATCACAGGTATTTTATGTACAGACAATTGAAGTTTCATCTCCTCTGAAAGCATACTTGTAGCATATGAATTCTTTTTAATACAGGTAATTATGAGGACAACAATAGATCTTCTGTTAATATGTGGTTAGTGCCATTGTAAAACCTGATTTTTCATTTTTTTCCCCTCATTGCCTTTAGTTATTCCTTTGGCATTTGTGGTCTGTTTTTAAAAATCATTCTGATTTCTGTGCCAGTCTTCACTGGAGTTTGTAATAACATGCTGTAATTTAGGCAGCTCCATGAAGTCCCATGTGTAAAGTTATCTGTGTAGCGCTTGCATGATCAGAATCCAAGACAGCCCCATTTTCACTGAGTGCAAAATATTAACATTTTAAAATTACTTCAGATCCATGATTCACTAAAAGCCAGCAGAACCTGGACTTCAGGGCTCCCTGCACTGCAGGCTGTAGCACATCTGTTCCCTCACTTGTACACGGTGCTAATGGCCATGGCTCTGGCAGCGAACACATGTCAGCTGAGAAGCACCCAAAGCCTTTGGAAGGTACAAGTAGCCTGGGCTGAAGTTTGTGCTGATGCAGTTCTTTCTTGGTATCTGAACTGGCCAGTGAGTCTCATCCAGGACATTCACAGGTGCAGCTTTGCACAGACATCTGGTCCCAGTGCAGAGACACAACGAGTCGTGTTAGAGTGTTGCTGTTGATTTTTTGTAGATAGCATCCATCCACGTACATAGCCAGTGAGTGCTATTTTTTGATTTGAATGACCTTTATGTTCAGCATACTTTGAAACTAGTCTCCCAGTCTTATCACACCACAGCCATATCCAGGGCCATGAATGAATTCACAGTTCTAGTGACTTAGTGGGGCACTCCTAATCTGTCAGCACATCTTGGGAACTGTGTGTATCCAGGGTGCAGCACAGGATTCCAGGACGATGGAATCCAAACTAGTTCAGCTACTGCAAGCAGTATAATCAGCTTTCTCTGGCAGTCCCTCTGGACTCATTATTTCATGTAATTACTGGCCTATGGGTCCTGAGTTGGCTAGTGGGCCCTCATTCTGGGAGACAAGTCCCTGGTGAGAAGCTGTGAGACTGTTCATCATATCCCAGTGTCTTAAAGCAGTTGGTCAAGGAAAGCTGCTCAACCAGGTAGCATCTTCTGAGCCATGGAGGGGTATTGCAGAGTGCCTCAAAACACAGTATGGCTACGTATGTACATGGCTAAGCAGAAACAACAGAAAGGCAATGTTCTCATAACTAAATTATGTGTAGAAGGGCAAGTAATGAGCGTAAACTACAGTCCAAAACAGGCATTCTCGAGCCTTCACTGAACCTCATAAGTATGAGTGTATTAAAACACACAACATACATGAGGAACACGAGCAACCTGCCCTTTTAAAACACTTGAAAACCTTTTTTCAGAAAGTGAGCTCCAAGGACATGTGAGGGGAGAAGAATGCATTACCCTGTGTTCACTCACTGGGAACCATTGTCCTTGCAACACAAACAGAGCACAAGGAATTCCAGGGGGATTTATTCACCAGGTTCACACTTTGCACCCCAAGCTGGACTCCCCCATTCCCTTGCAGAAAATGGGTTTGTAAAGCTCAGCACATTCTCAGTGCACAGCTCACTCACATAAGGAAACATGTACTTGCCTGCCTTTACTGTTGCAAAGTTCCACTTTTTCCATTATCAGTTTTAATCATACTACTTATAAGTTGTTTCATTTTACTTTTTTTTAATAACAGTTGATTGCCACATTATATAGGCAATAACCTATAAACTGGAATTGCTTTACACTCGTAAAGGCTTAAAATAGCAAGTCTAATTTGTTTATTAAAAAGTGGTAAAAAAAAACAATGCCCCATGCTGAGACTTTGTACACCACCTTTCATTCTGTAGTACATCTTTATAGCTGTGTTATAAACCCCTCGTAAATGGTTTTTGTACTAAAAGTGCTGACACAACTTTAACTATAGAATCTCGAACAGCAGCAATGTAATAAAAGATCAAACTGAAATGCTAGATTATAAAGAAAGAATCATGGTATGCAAAAAAGAGCAAAAGGCTTGCAGGAGTAATTGATTCTAATACAAAGATGCTAAATATTGACAAAAGAAATAATCTGACAAAGTTTTAAACCAGTCCTTGGAACATTTCAGTTTCACTTTGGGGCTGTTGGTGTGCATTGGTTGGGTGCAGAGGACTGCTGAAGCTTAGCTCACTGTAGTGGGTTTGTATTGCCCCATTCTGTGCATGAAGGACACAGTTTGCACTGCACTAAGGACTCAGTAAACTGGTGACCTGAGAGAAATGTGCTTCTTTAAGGGGTCTGTAAGGAGGCAAATCAGGTGTAAGACATTTCTGCAGCAATACAAGCTGGTTGCTGTCTATCCATGTTCTTGACAGCAGCTAAAACAGCATCCCAGTCAATACCAGTTGTTTGTGTTATAAAAGAATCCTTCTGGGGTACCACATGCCAAACAAATTTTTATTATTGTTTCTTATTTGTCAGATTAAAGGTCTGCACATTACTGGGATACATAAGGAAAATTATGACTTTAGCCAAAGAAAGATATCTAGCAATTGTGTATTGTAATGGAAATGGCTGGGGGGCACTTCTGGAAGCGTTCTGACTGTGTCAAGTCACTTTGTTGTTGTTCAGCTTGGATGTACGTGTAACGTAGTTTACCTCATGCAACTGAAAATCAATTTCTTCTCTCAATTCTAAGCTACCTCTCAAATTAAGCCCTATAAAACGTTTCAAATAGAACAAAGAAAGCTGGCTGAAATAATATTTCATCTTCTGAAATAAGGGTTTGTCAAAGCCAGTCGCTTTACACATGGCCAAGGAGAACACTGCTCATTTGAAAGGCTATTGAGAATCTGAGAGCTCATAAGTTCAAGTCCATCTGCTGCAGACTTCATGCGCTACTAGCTATTACAGTAGCTTGACAATAATCTCAGCATCATCTTTTATTCCAGTCACAAAGGGCTGTCAAAAACCAAATAGTAAGAATTACTATAAACAGCAATGATTCAGTCTCAATGGCAATGGCTCTCTGTATTCTAGCAGTGTAATCTACTGCTCTACCCTTAAATTGGATATAGCATATGAAGTCCGTCAGCCATGCAGAAAGTGAAAATGTATATTGTCAAGGCCTTTGCTGTCTGTGGAACTGCTGATGAAGAGTCACAAAAGGAGTTTTAAATGCCCTAGAAGAAATTCCAAGTAACATTACAGTCACAAATAGCAAATTTGACAACTCCCTCTGGACTAAGAAACTGCCTTCAAAAGTTTTATATTAGCTTCATGCATCATTGTTATAATTTATTAATGTACAGTTTTTAGTTTTTCAGAATGCATGGCTAGGGAATGGTAACTGTAACTTCTTTTTCATGATAAACAGCTGTTCAAAGATTTGCCAATATTCCCTCCTCTTATAATTCAAAAATGTATGCATTGCTTTTCGTATTTCTGCTTGCCCAAAAGCATAATAAGATACTATATTTATGATTTAATCGATGAAACTTGTTCTCTGTGGATATTACTACATTGTTTAGTTTGCTAATGTGCATATTTGCACCTAATCTATTAAAAATCAGATATCATGGCTGCATCAGGGCATACACTGTGTGAAAGCCATCTTTAAGGCTTTGGCTTTTTCAGTATTCAGCAGTTCTCTGGCAATTTCTATTCATCTTTGATTACAATCTCAGGAGTATGGAAGAAAGAAACAAAATTGGTAGGCAGTAAAAATACAGAATTTTGAAAAGGTCACCTGCTATCAGGATTAAAACTTTGAATCCACCTGCTCATTATAAAGGATGTACCAAACATGAAGTGGCAGACCTTGAATCTGTTCTTCCAGCAGCGATTGGTTTATGTGACTGCCAGATGCCATTTACCATTCTTACGGCAGTTTGTGTGCACAGAAATTTCTGCCCTGGCTGGGTACTGATTTTGCCAAAAGCTGATGCATGTGCTGTTCTAAGGAAGGACATTTTAGATTGTCCAGCCCATGTTGCTGCTGAAATTCATAATGCAAGTCTGTTCCTGCCCTCCAAGTAGAGTGTCTGTCTTGCTGGTTTGCGTCTGAGTTTCTCCATGGCTCATGTGACACTGTTTCTAGAGTCTGTAGGTGTATTGTATGTCCTTGATCTTCTGTTCATCTCTGTATAATGACAACCAAAAGACCATGGCCTTGTTTCTGTGGAATACGTTTGAATTATGGGATCCTTCATTTAATCATACAACAAAACTCAACTAGTGATATTTCCCATATTCCATCAAAAGGAAAGTGTTGTTCAGTTAGAGGCCTCACTG
Source organism: Climacteris rufus (assembly GCA_013398175.1). Taxonomy (NCBI): domain Eukaryota; kingdom Metazoa; phylum Chordata; class Aves; order Passeriformes; family Climacteridae; genus Climacteris; species Climacteris rufus. The sequence continues at coordinate 915,624 of VZRZ01006012.1, read as the reverse complement.
CAGTGCTCTAGAAGTTAATTAAATGTAATGATCTTCTTAATATTTATTATAGTCAAATTTTTCATTTGACCTTAAGCAACTCTCATGGTGGATTCAGGTAAATGACAAGGGGAAAATCTACAATTTTCTATTAAATTCCACCCAAAGTATTGCAAAGGCAAGATAGTGCATGTGTGAGATTATTCACTCTAAACTTAATGACAAATTCCTGATTTTATTTCACCTTTTGTGTACCAGTTATTACGAACAATCTGGTTTTTGGTAATAGTTATTTGAAATCCTTATCTCTGTTGCTGAAATAGAGTGCTGTAACTGGCAATAGTTGATCCATGGTACAGTGTGATTTAGCTACTGATACAGAAATGTAACACTTTTCTGCTTCCTTGCATCACTGCACATAACACTTTCTGCTTCCTCTTGTGCCTCCCTCAAGGATGGATTCTTGTTGTACTCTTGCAACCCCTTAGTAGTGTAAGGAAGTTCAGGAGATAGCCCTGAGGATTCTGCATTACAAACCCTGTTGTTTGTCTACAAGCTCACATTGCCCTTAAAGACAGAGTGAAATTTATCTGTATCAGAGAAAGGCTAGAGAAGAAGGCTTCAAAAGATAATTGATGGAGAAATGAGGTCACTGCATGAGGAAATATGTAGTGGGAATGTGTGTGAAATATGAAGAGCATGACAAATATTTTTCATTATTTATGGTCTTGTTTTTAAATTTCTTTCATTTAATGATATCATTGCAAAAAATGAAAGGTGGAACAATCCCCACTTTTGGGCTCTGACACTAAGTCACTGTTCTGTAAAAGCAGTTAACCAATATTCCTGGCCCCAGGCTGTTCCAGCACATATCATTACACTGATAGCAGAGAACAAGGATAGAAGTCATTTTAGCTTCTCTTCTGCCATCAATGAAGCAATTCTAAATGTTTCAAAATGTTCACCCAGTACCTTAGATCAGCACAGTAACCACAGCTATCTTAATAATTACCCAGGGACAGATAAACTAATGACACAAGCAAATGTTTGATGTGTAGGCATTTAGGCAATGGTAATTTAAGATAAAATAAAGTAATATATTTTGTTTTCGTGGCACTGGCCTCAGGATTGCTGTGCACCATGCAACTCCATCCTCTGCCTGCTCACTCACTCTAGTCCATCAGGTCTACTCATTTGGAATATACAGTCAAGACACACTGGCATTTCTAGCCAGAGTTCATGTTCTGTTTACACTGGCCCTGGTTTGAGGTAATCCTGTTGATTTCACTGGACCAACAGTGATTTAAACTGAATGGATCTTCCAGGACCACATCTTCAGATCAGGACTTGACAATGTGGAAAAAAATCTTTTAGATCTACCTGGATGTTGCATCCACTAACGCTGTGTCTCGGACCCAGCAAGTTTTGATTTTACTGAAGAGATTTAAGTGAGAAAGTGGGAAAGATACTGCTTCAATTTTATCATGACTTCTTTGAGACTGTGTCTTGGGTGGCAACTTCCCAAATCTGAACATAACATGAGGATCATAAAGGCTTTCAGTTATGTCTCTGTAAAGATCCTAGTCAGAAGTGGGTTTCTCCTGACACTCTGGCTATCTGAGAATTGAGTGGTTTTGTTTTCTTAAGGATATGGGTAAATCACAGAGAAGCCACTAGAGATGCACAACTGAATTAGGACAGTTTGGCTTTTTGTTTTCCACATGTTCTGTCTGTTTATTTTCTTGGAACTCATCATTTTCTTTCAAGCATATGTCACTACTTTAGAGGGACAGGAAGCACAGTCTGCTTTGATATGAGTTCCATTCTGCCTTTATTTTAGCAATTGCTACATAACCAGTGGATACAAAAGAAATGAAGGCCATAATTTGTTCTCAATTGCAAATTAGGTAAAAAGACTGAAATTGTTCGTATAAAAGAAGGTGGCTTTGACCCTATAGTGAAGTAGTAAAAAAATTACAGGAAATGGTAAGGAGGTTCACATGTTTAAATGGCTATCTAGAACTTCTACCTGTAGGAGTAAAAAAAAAAAGTTGCATAAAATCTGCTTTATTGAAAATAGAATAACAATCTGAATTCAATTGGCATGAATTCTGTGATCTATAAGCTGAAGCACTCCTTTACTGCTGAAGGAGCACCTGACCCTGCCTCTTTATTTCACCTCCCACCACCCTCCACCTACTTCCCAAGGCAGACAATGCATAGCTCACACCTCCATGTAACTGGAGATACAGAAGATGCCAGGAACATCCTTAGTGTATTTCTGAAACCATTTTGTAAGTATCTGCCACTTTTTAATCCGTGTATCCTTGTCTTATGATCACAGTGCACTAATTGGTATTGTGATAGTGCTTTTATTTAAGTAATTTTAGAAATAGTAAGTAGTGCTTTGAAGTTCTCCTTTGGTTCACTCCATGTTTTGGTTTGCCCTCTCGTTAAAATCACTCTTGCTACTTACTTGTCATTAATTTTCTTCTCACCCACAGTGCTCTCTCTGCCTTCTTGCTCTTGTTCTCATGCTTTGTTCTGTTCACTGTGGTGGCTCCTGCTCCTCCCTGGGGGCTGCCTGTGCCATGCCTCAGGCACTCAGAGCTGCTGCGTTCTGGCAGTGTGAGTGTGCAGATTGACAGCGAGCTCCTTGGGAAGGTTGGGATGAACTGTGGGATGTCACAGGCAGGTCTGGGCACCTCTTGATCCAGGGTTAGCTGGTGTCCAGCCTTGCAGGGAGTTTGAGAGCAGAGTTAAGATTTACATAAAATGTGCAAGCACTCTCAAAATAATGATAGTTCTAGGGGAGATGAGCTTTTTCAGAGAATTCCTTCTTCCATTCAGCTTCTCAGTCCTGCCTGATTGAAGTCCAGCCACCCATATGGTTTGAAGATGTCTGGCTGGGCATAGTTGCACACAACTGGAATTTGGTTCATTTTTTTCTCACCTACTTTCCACAAGTTTCATGCTGGTACAGAATAACTTGAGGAGAATCCTGGACCAGGTGAGGGCTTTGAAGGTCAAGAAACAGATGCTTGGGAAGAACCTTCATTAAATTCAAACAGAGCAAAACTTTTCAATAAATTAAATTAAAAGCCCATATAAACATCAGGGACTAATTAATGGTGCAAGAAACACAATAACTGCCTCTTTGCACATGTGACACACAGTTCACAGCACTACAGCCAACATCCTGTTCATTGAATCCAGTGTTCAGTAAGAAACCTTAGAATAGCCACTGCTCTTAGCTTTCCACATTAAGAATTTTACGTTTTTGGAGTGGACAGCTGAATCCAGATGCATACTTAGGCCCTTTTTTAAGCTTTATATCAACACTACAGAAAAGACAGAGACTGACCATGCCACTGGGAGGTTTGCAGAGTGACTCACTGTTTTATTTCTAATTTGGTAGTGTATCATTTTTCCCCCCACCTGCACTGGGGTGCCATTGCAAGCAGCTGAAATGATTGCTTGAATAAGCAGGATAATGTCAGATTTCCCAAACGAATTCGTTGAAATTTGTGGTGCAGTTTTGATTCTGGCGCAGAAATCATGCAAGAGAAAATATGATCTTTCTCTTAACTGAATGATTTTTCTAAGAACAGGGATTCAGAAGAGAGTGTCACCCACTTACCCAGCCATAGGCCTTCTGTGGTTACAGACGCACCATGTAGGCAAAAAGCTGTGAGCCTGTAAATGTGGTTTCAAAGCTGTGTGAGTTTAAACCTGTGTGAGTTCCTTTCCTGTGGTTTCATTCTAGGTGAGTGCACATGAGCAATTACAATTCTTTCTGCAGATAATTGGCATTAATGGTATTCTTAGCTGTAATTATGAAACAGCACTTTGACTGCTCGCACAATGGCTGTAGGTGCAGTAGTGTCAAGAATCCCCTAATCTGGCTGTAAAGCAATTCTTTCAAGATAAGCTTTAATGCGCACTATCGCTGGATGTCGTTTTCCCATCTTCTACCATGTGAAAGAAAAGTCAAAACTATTTGTTCATCTTAAATGAATGTAGTTCTCATGTTGGTTTACAGTATACATTCCTCTGACTGTAACTGCTTTGCTACATTTCAAATGCCGATTTCAGTAGGTATGAATCACAGAAAGTACTGACAACTCCTTAGAACTGGGCCTATAAACAGTGCTTGGTTTGACCAGGCCTTTGCAGGAGAAGATACAAACAATACAAAGTGAAAACCCTTTATACTTCTTTCTTGTCTTACCCTGAATAATGCCTGAACTAATATCCCTTATTATTTCCAGTTGTTTTACACAAAGGCTGTTATATTTAAGGCCAGAATATGTGCAGCATATGTTAAGCTATTTATAGATTTACAATTACCTCATCAGACAGAATCAGGCAGATGGTAAACATTACTACCAGGCATAAGTACATTTAGAATCAGACATTTAAATAAATTCAGATCTGTCTCAAGCTTATTTAAAGGGTTTTATCTCTTAAGCCATTTGAGGTGTCTGGTTTTGCTGAGTATATTTGTATCACATTCAGCTATCAGGCTGTATGACCAACAGCCTATACATAGCTGAAGCAATCAGATTACATTAATTCTTGTTTTTTGAACCTGACACGGGCAATTGAACTAGTAAGCCAAATTAATTTGAAAATAAAGAGAATAAAACTTTTAGATTGAAAATGATAATGGCTGCCTTCTTTTATGGTGTTGAAAGAATATACATGCTTCAGGGAACATCAATTGGTCTCTCTCTAAAGCTGAAAGACGGCATATAGAGATTAAAAAACTGACAAAGATACACGCCAGAAGGCCAAATTATAATCTTTCGACTTCAAAACCCCAGGCTATAGTTGCTTTTTACATGAATTTTGCAGAAGAACAAAAATGAGAGTTCAAACTAGATCTAAGAATTTAGTGAGCATTTTAGCTGAATGTGATTAAAGTTCCCCCAGACTGCTTAAAACCATTTGCATTCTTCAAAATTGTTATTTTAAAAAATATATTTACAGTTAAATGATGTTGACAGATGAAACCAGAAAAAAGTCAGAAAAGCAGATTTTGTCATTTCAATTGAGCTACTTGGGTTTGGGTGTTCTTTTTGTATCGGTCAGGACTTGTGTTCTGTGTTTCTTCAAAATTCCTCATCTGATACACTGTGATGCAAACCTGTTAACCTGCTTTTTCTTTGGATGGCAGGGAAAGAATGCAGTGATCCAAATTCTACCCTTTATTACTACAGTGCTAATCCAGAGCAATGCACTGAAAGTCAAAGCAATTCCTTCAGAACAGCTGCATTGTGGCTGAAAACAGAATTTGGCCTGAGGTCTCATCAAGACACACTCTGGGCCAGGGGCCCAAAAATACAATACAAACTAGAGGAAATATAAAATGATGTATCCAGAAATGTGCTCTCTTAAGGTCGATAGCATCCCCCCAGATGCTGGCTGCAGGAAGGGGATGTGTGACTTCCACGTCAGTGCTGCAGTAACATCCTCATCTGTGCAGCAGCTCCGATGGCAGCGTGAGCCAAGTCCTGGCCAGTGGGAGCTTGCTGGTGCCCCTCAGCACACTGTCCCAGGCTGCAGGGCCTGAGCTGCTGACAGCTACTGGCATTTTTCTAAAACATCAGTTGGGTTAATCTACAGCATGCCCTGAACCACTGCCCCTGGGCAGCCATTAATGGAGCAGGGCCATGGGAGCCTGCACAGAGCCCAGAATGCTCCTCAATACTGCCAGGACTGGGAGCATGGGAAAAGGTGAACACAACCTCCACCTCCATGAAATAGTTCATGCAGTTAACTCTGCCATGTCTATCTGTGCTATCACAGACAGTCCTCTTTGTCAGCCTTAGGTTGATATTTCTTGCTGGTAGCTGATCTGTAAAATGGATATCCACTAGGACATGCCCACAGGCTGGAGGTATACCTCACTGATCATTCAAATCATCCAGCCTTTTGAGATACCCTCTGGATTTTTTCAGTTCTGGATTTCACTGTTGAGTTCAGAATGCACTCCACTCTCTCCTTGAAGGGTAATTGTTTGTACATGTCTGTCTTTTCTCCAAGTATTTTCTGGGACTCCCATTACTCTTTAAAGGGTTTCATCAGTATCCTGGAATTATAAGGCTCAGAGTAGTTTTGCACACCTAGAAGAAAAGAAACAGTGATGTATTTGCCATAATTTCTAAGATGATTACGGTAATTTGCTGTGTCAATTGCCACATAACTGCTAGGGTGCTGGATTTCTTTTTTTTCTAGTTTTCCCTGTAACTGTATTCCAGAACCTAAGCTTATTGTGTAAGTCTAAACCTTCAGCTTTTACAATGGTAAAGAAAATCTTTGAAATACTACATTCATCTAAATGTGTAAGAATCAAATGAGCACTGTTGTGATAGCACAGGGGTTGGTTTCAGAAGGGTGATGAGGAAGACAAGCACGAGTGGGAACACTGCTCTGTGACTCAGCAGCCTCTGCACCTTGCTGTGGATACCTGCAGAACATCGGGTTCTCATTATCATAGAGAGCCACAGAACATCCCACATTGGAGAGGACCTTGAAAGATCATCTGGTCCAACCTTTTGTGGCAAAGGGAGCCTAGATAAGATTTTTTAGCACCCTGTCCAATCATGTCTTGCAAACCTCAAGTGATGGGGACTCCACCAGTTCTGGAGATGTTGCTTCCATGAATGATTGCTCTCACTGTAAAAAATTTATTTCTTATATAAAGATTAAATATCTTTGTATTATATATTGATACAGACTGTACAGGACACACAGCTATCCTAGGCAGCCTGTGGATATTCAATAGCAGATACATATTACTATCCCTCTTCCTGCACATTATGAGATAACTCACAAGATATCTTTATTTGGTCCATGAGTGTGTTAAATCCTAGACAGAACCGAGTCTGAATACAAATTATCTTTATACCGCAGCAAGTGATAAATATGAATTGTTTGTCCAACACTGTCATATCTATCAAATTCTATTGTTAAAAATACAAAGTAGAGTTAGTGTGGAACTCACTAATGTGTATAAATGTTATACTTGATTTCATAAAATATACTTGCAGGTCTGTCTTTGGATATATACAGTTGTCTGGGGATTCTAGACCTTTTTATTCCATATTGCATTAACATGCTAACCCTAATCTCTCCTGCCAAATATGAAGAATTAATTTGTTTTTGAGAGACTGGCTGCTTGTGGGTTGTATGGTGTACTGTTCACTGTGTACAAAAGACATGTAGATGTGGTGCTTGGCAACGTGGTTTAGTGGTGAATTTGGCAATGCTAGGTTAACAGTTGGACTCAAGGATCTTAAAAGTCTTTTCCGTCCTGAACAATTCTACACTTGCTTAGCTCTCTTATCATACGTGTCTCAATGCTCATTTCTTGTTGTTTGAAATTCACTCTGGTCTTGTGTTGCTGTACTTTGAAACCTTCCCTTCATCTTCCATTGCCTTTTTAATAACTGGAACCGTATCAGGAAGGGGAAAAAATAAAAAATAATGAAATTTTGCAGATAAGAGAAGTAATAATAAGCTTACCTCCAAAAAGCTCCCTGATAGTACAGATAAATGGTGAAATGGTGAAATAGAAAGCATAGTGTAGTCTTGCTAATTATAAATTGATTAATACTGCGTGTAGTCAAACCCTAAGTATTTGGGGTTGTGATCACACTACAAGTTGTTACTATGGAATCAATAGTATCACTGTACCAATATGCAGGAAGCATAATTTAGAGAGTCATGTTCTGTTGTGGTCAATTTATTTCTGATAAGAATGCTGTTTTTTCTTTATTGGTAAAGAAGATCTTGCTAAATAACCAAACCATCAGTTCTTCATGTAAATATAATAAGCTTTAATTTAGAAAAAGCTCTTTAGTATTATGGAGTCTTGCTTTAGTAAGTTGTCAAAGTAATTGCTAAATGTAAGTTAATCATTTTGGTCCTTGATGCATTTAGCCTGCTTCTTATTAGTTGCTTTGATATGTTTTTATGTAGTTAACATTGGGCTACTTTGATCTGAGATTGCTCTATTTCATTCAGTATCTTTAAATTCTAAAGAGTGTAATTTTAGTGATAAAAATGGTGCCTAGCAAAAGTGTTGTTTCAAAGGCTTTATAAGGAAATAGAGGAATTTACTGTTTGTGAAGAGAGCTAATCTTATGGGGGGTTATGAAACTGGAAGACAAAGGGTGAAAATTACTCCAGTTATCAGTGAACCAGCAAGGGCCCTTTTATCTGAGCTTTTCAGTAAGAACTCTAAAGAGAAAGGAAACTTTCTGCTTATAGATCCAGAAGTTTTCTGAGGAATGCAGAAAAACTATGTATGGAGAAATTGAAGGAAACATTTGTGTTTTATCAAATACTTATAAATACTTAGAGTAGTGCAGTCTCTGGATTACATTCAATACAGTATAGTTTTGAAATGTCCAAAACCAGTAACTGTTTTCAAAGCAGTTTAGCTCACTTCTAGGTCCTTAAGTGAGTGGAAAGTTTGGAAATCTGGCCAGTGGTGTCACACTGAGAACTTCAAGTGGCTAAATGCTTTGAAATGTCTGTCCTTAATCTTGTGCCAAATGGGAGGTGAGCTCTTTTGATAATTTGGCCCAGAGTTTTGTAGTTAAAAGTTTGGTTGCAAGTCTGCTTGGAAAAGTGGCCTTTAATGAATTTCCTAAACTTTTTTCCCAGCTTTTCTCTATTACCAAATGCAGTGGTAGGAACAGGAAGCCTTCTCTAATGCTAAAATTCATAACAAGTTCTGTTGAAAAAAGTTCTGGCTTTTTTTCCAGGTTTTTTTACAAGATATACAGTGGAAATGAACTGTTCCAGAGGGGGCAGCAATAGGATGCTGTGAAATCTTTTTCTGACAATGTACATTACTTTCTGAAATTCAAGAAAAACTGCTTTTTGGTCCTTTTTTTTTTTTCCACAATTATACAGGCTCCATGCAGAGCATAAAGCATAAATCAGGAGAAGAGTTTGCATATTTTGTATGTCAGCTATAGACATGTGCAAGAACAATTTACAGAAATTCTGGGACATGAAGCCAGAAAATATACCTTTTGCCTCCAGCCAAAGTGTTTGATTTTAAATGAAAATTGGTGAGAAGAGATGAAGGAACAAAAGAGCTATGAGCAATCTCTTTGCACTCTGTCTGCCACAGAATCTAGGGAAAGTCCCTGGAGATACAAAAAGATATTTCATATCTTTGCACTATGCACAGCCTTTTGGTTGTTGCTGCTGAAATTCTTGGTGCTATCTTTTTACCAAAAAATGGTCTTTTATTATAAAAGTTACTTCCTTGCTTCCCTACTCACCAAAAGTCAGTCTGTTTGACATTGGCAGAAGAAAGCCGGTGCTGTGCCATATAGGCACCTCACATGTGAATTACATTGTATGTATGTGATACAACATAGATGACTCTTCTGTGTGCTGAAAAATGTAGCATGGCATCACACCAATTTGGAGTAAGAAAAGCCTGCTGCCATTTCATTTTGAGATGTAATAACTCCTTGTGCTGGTCCAAACCAAATGTTTTCAGTGATAAGCAAACCTGCCCTACTTTTCAAGGCTGAATAGTAACTTCAAGATTAACAGCAAGGCTATCTCCTGAATATATTTCTGTTTATCTTGATATCACTGGTGATATTGGAGTCATCCAAAAAGGGAAATACTCAGCCTGCCATAAAAAAAAGTTTGTGACAGGAACATATCTTGCAACAGAGAGATTTCACAGCTGAGAAAAGCTGAGTGCTGTTCCCAGAGGCAGGGCTTCTTGCAGGGGCCTGGAGACTGCAAGGCTACTGCTTCATGTCCCAGTAAGCTGCACATGCAGCAATAAATTCCGCCCTAGGATGACTGATTCTGTTAATTGGGATTGGCAGGCACAATGGGGCTATGATCACAGTCACATTAAAATGATGCGTACTGACTGGGCTGAAAAAACACCCACATCAGGACAAGCCCCTAGTGACAATCCTCATTTTTAAGGATATCTGAGAGGACACCACTAAATGTATTCCTGTGTTTTCTTCATGATTACTAAATAAGCTAATTAGAAATATTAAATGTAGGCTATCTGATTGCTAGAGATTTAACAGCACCTGCAAATAATTGTATTCATAGAGACATGCGTTAGCCTGCTATATGTATACAGTAACCAGAAACTTTGTAGCAATATGCAATCACCAAATTTTAACTGGATAAGGAATTAATGGCTGTCTTTTGAATGGTCATCAAGGAAAACATCGATTGGTTTGGGGACCCCAGTTTTTACGTACTTTATTCTGAAAGCTGAATTGTCATGATGGGGTTTCCATATAAGAGGTTTTCCAGTGCATTTTTTATTTAAATCTGGAGCTACTGGGTGACACCACAAGCAGATGTATCTGTAGAATTTCTAAAAGTGTGGAAATTTCAACACCAAGGTCATGACTGTGTGGTGGTTCAGGAGAGGGGGAGGTGGAAATCTCTGCAGCCTTGCCTGTGGAAACACTGTCACATAAGGCCCACTCTGAGGTTCAAGCAAAATACAGTTTGACATTTGAAAAATGCACATTCCACCAAACAGAAATCCTAACTCTATACTAATGCATCTTCCTAAAAAAAATACAATTCACATAGATAGAAACAATAACATTACAGTTCATTTATTTGGACTGTAAGGCAAAAACAGCTGAAGTATCTCCAACTGGTTAGCTGTGGGTCCACACTATGTTACAGGATTTCTCCACAGGAAAAAGTAATTTTATTGATAGATTAGTGCCATTTCAGCATTGTTTCGTGACAAGTGCAGAAATTTGCAGGCCAGTGGCAAGTTCTGCCTCTTCGGGAATGTGCATTTGTACAGGCCCCTCGCCATGTCGTCATGCAGTGACTCAGCCAACTGTGCAACACTTGTTCTTGTCTTACTCCACTCTTTAAGGGAAAAGGTCAGCACCTTCTGGAACGTTCAGTTATCCATAACATTAGTCTCTGATGACCATGTCAGCAGCCAGGGCTTCACGTAGGAGCCACCACTGCAAATCTGACTGCTCACACCACATGATGAGTTGGCCACAAGATAGGCTCCAATGCCAACTGGTACTTGCAGGTAGCCACAGCACTTTCAACCCAGGTCTGCTCTCACAGCCGAGATATAAATGACATTCTGGGAATAAAGATTCCCAAAGATGGCTCAGGATTATCAAGATGGCCTCTGAGGGTGTAGATTGTCCATGGTCTCAGAGGCCATCTGTCAGTAAAGCTCTGTGGAATCTGGGATCCTTCAGCAGGCTCTCAGTTGAGCCCAAGGACCCACAGTTCTTCACATTCCCACACAAAATATTCTGAGTTGGAAGGGACCCACAAAGATCATCAAGTCCAGCTCTTAAGTGAATGGCCCCATACAGGGATCAGCCCCACAGCCTTGGCATCATTAACACTGTCTAACCAGCAGAGCTAATCCTGGGGTCCAACATGGCCACAAGCAAGGGAGGATCTTGGCTTCTGTAACACAACATGAATATGTTAATGTTCTTTCAAGGATTGCAGTTGCACCACAGAATAAATTAGACTGCATTGTGAATTAATCTCATGCCTAATTTCAAGCACATGAGTAATGCTGGTGAAGATTTCAGTGCTTTGCAGAACTGGAGTCTTAAAGAAGTTTGGATTTCTGGGGAAGTTTCTGCTGGTTTTTTCTGTAAAGTTAGCCAGATTCACTGAGGCCAGAACAATGGAGCAAGTGTAACTTATTCCAAGTAAGGGCAGCAGTGTATAATGCACAATCACAATGTGATCTTTAAACACCAGAGCGATTAAGACAGGGGCTAAAAATCAAGATGTTCCCATCTCTCCCCCTTCCAAAGAAGATAATTCAAAAGACGCCAAATGGTTTTGCTTCTGCCTTTCTCCAGGCTATGGCCAAGCGTAGAAAATTTTAGCATAAAAGGACTTTTGAAGGTGTTTTAGAAGGTGTGAAGTGACAAGGTAGAATTAAAGTGTTGTTTCAGCCGTAACTTTCAAGTCTTTATTAAGTTACATCTTGAATTTCTTTTTAATTTCTGTTAACTATAAAGTGTCAATGTTGGAGTTTTAAATTAGAAATAAAATGTTTGGTTTGAGATATTTAATAAGATCTCATATCAACAGCCTGTCTGAATTGTTAATAGTTACCATAGCAACTTCACAATTTTTTTTCTCAATCATTATTTTCAGCCTTTGGTCACATCATTTTAAAAGTTTGGTTTCTGTGATAGCATAGCTTAGTTGCAAATTTATTCATACCATTCTTTTTTTTTAAAGGGCTACCCATTTCCTGCAGAAGTGTCAAAGTTTCTAGCAGTTAAAAGCAAACTTGCTGTTGCTTTTACAGCACTGCACCAGCAGTGGCTAAAATGATGGTTTGGGACTAAGCAAGAAACGAGCTGAGTCTGTGGTTGATAAACTGGCTTGTGATTAACTTTGATAACCTTTGATAATGTTCCAAGTCTGAACTGTGGGATTATCAGGTTTAGGCTTTAATGTCTGTAGATTTCAATTTTCCATCTATAAATACTTAAAGAAACATAACTCTTTGTACTGGGGGGGTGGGGGGGTTTCCCTCTGTGCTCACTGTTTTGTATATTAAACTCGATATTTCAGGGAAAATATCACACACCCACTTCATGTCGTATTTGCTTCAGCCTCCCTTCTGAATCCCTCTCTAGGTTCTCCATCAATACAAGATCCAGTTACACAAGATAAAATCTTATTCTTCTCCATGTCATTTCAAGGCAGTTGAAATACTTTTTGAAACTCAGGACTAATTGTCACAGGTGATTGAATGGAGGAGATTTTGCAGTAATAAAAACCATATTTGAAATCGTTTTGCTAAACTCCATTTGTCTCAGAGAATTTGTTTCATGCCATTTGAGAAACTTCCAATTAGTAGGCCTTTGAGGGATGTGTCATAGTCAGGATTTCTTTTTCTGAGCTTTCAGGGTATTTTTGAAGGTTTGGGGGTGGGTTTTTGTTTGGATTTTATTTTTTTTTTAAGGAGTAGGTGAAGGTGTTGGTTCTTTTGATTTTTTTTTTTTTTTGTGGAATATTATTGTCAATTATGCTTCATTGATTGAATAAGGAAGGGTTTAATTATTAATCTGTGAGATTCACAATTTTTTCTTTGGACACAGGCCAACTGTGAATGGAAGGCTGTAACTAAAAGTGAATATGTGAAGCAAATAAATGGCACAGTCAGTAAGCTTTACTTGCTATTTCACCTCAGATGATCCTTTCTTTGGCTCTGTTCCACTCCTTGGGGTGACAGCACACTTCATCCCTTTCGTCCTGATATTTTTCAAACTCCACACACCCCCAAATGCTTTAGTACTGACATCTAAATAAGACAGTTCTTTATACATACTGCTTCCTGCATGTCCCACAAGTTCCCTCTGCATTAATTTAACTTTTGCCTTTGATTTGGTGCCCTTGCATCTATGCCTGCCACCTTCCAATAGTGACCTCAACATCCATCCACCACTTATCTACCCCATCCACTTTCCCAAATATTTTTTCACTTATAGACAAAATTGTCACAACATGGATATAAAAATTCTTCAACTCATCGACATGGACAATCTTATTCTAACAATCTCAAGTTCTTTAAAACTTTGACCTAATGATGTGGAACTATTTTTATGTTGTAAAGTATGGAGTCCACAAATAGTTAGAAATACCTCATATTTCCTTTTTTTTTTTTTTCTCTACACATTTGTCTACACGGTGATCTCTTTGTGAGTCTTAAAGTAGGATTAAATCTCTTAATAGGCAGCAATTGCCTGGTACATTATGTCTTCCCTAAGACACAGAAATAGTAAGAAATATAAATGCTTTCAAGGCACCTTCTCTGCTATTTACAATAGCAAATTTTCATTCTTTTTTAAATGCTCCTAGAAGCATGTGAAGGCAACTCAAATGTTGGGCATTGAATGCTGTACCTGTTAGCACATGTTGCAGTAAACCTTGGTTGCTTAGCTGGATTTTATTGGCATCCCACTGACACATGAGATAAAACAAAAATGAGAATGGGCCCCACTTCACCCAGATTATCAGGATTGAAAGAACAGTCAGGTACTGTTTCTTACAAGGGTTGGATGCTGGAGGGGAAAAACCCAGAACGACCTTGAACTGAGTTGTCTGTTGCTCACTGATTCTGTTCCTCCCCTGGCACAAATCCATCTCGGCATCATTGCAGTCTACCAGAGGGTGCTGCTATGGACACAGGCAGAAAAGAGCCAAGTGTGAGATAGAGAAAAGGCAAAGACAAAAAAAGGGAAACCCTTGACCGAAACAAAGAGCAAAAATGCGATGGGTGCTATGGGTACTACTGGAACAGCTCTACAATTTCAGTGTGAGTCCTGCCACAAACACGATTTTCTACTGCTCATCCAAAAGTGTTGGGGAGAAAAGCCCTTAGTCTTTAAATAGCTAAATGTTACATCTGCCGATCATCTGTGGAAATAATCTGTATTTTAAAATGGAGAAGTATTACCTATGTCTGTTTCAAGAGCTCAGGTTTTAAACTGTTTCATGCTGCAGCTGTATTCTCCTAGTCCTCCAGAAGAACAGCCAAGAGTGAAACGAGACAAATGAACTGAGTTTGGTTTGCATGTAGTCTGTAAAGTGCTGCTTTGAGTATAGACACAGAAGAGTATTTGAGTATTTTAACAGATCTGATACTTCTTCTTGAATATCTTCACTCTTACAGCTGTTTTCCCTTTAAAATCCTCACATAAAAAATACTTTCCATGTCTGTTGAAATCTGTTTCCTTTTGCAACCTCACTCAGAAGCCCTTTAAGGGCTTTGTTGGTTAAAAGACTATGCAGTAATTACTTTTGTTTCTACAATACTGTGATAGATGAGACTAGGTGTAGCTCCCATACAGATTCACCACAGAAAGGTACTGTTCATACTTGAGGACATTTTGAAGATTGTTTTTCAAGTGTGGAATTCCACAGTGTTCTATGTATAAAGTCTTGTAATTTTGTTTCTTAAAATAGCTTTGAACAAAAAAAAAAATCACATAGATCAGGTGGTCTGCACAACACAGGAGAGGACAATCAACAGCCTGCTCTCCCCTGCCTCTTTGTTAAAATAAAAAGAGAGGGTAGGGTAGCCAGAACAGCCTCAGCTGCAGACCCAGCTACACCGAAGCTGAGCAATGACAGAGTTCTGGGGAGCCACCAGTTCCCTCTGGCTGTCCCAGGCCCAGGAGGTGTGTGACAGCCCTGGCCTGCTGCCCTTTCCCAAGAGCTGCTGTGCCACATGAGCCCTGCTGCCCTGTGCAGTGTCACTGGCCAGACGTGACATTCAGCACACGAGGTCACCACAGAGTGCTCTGGGAACCTAAAGGCAGTGGGAGGGTTTGTGGGGCTGGGAGGGACAGATGAGGGCAGCCTGTGGGCTGCCTCTTGTTCAGATCTGCCTGCATTGCAGTCATTTCTTTGAGTGATAAAGAGAAGTTCACATGTTGCAATTCCGACTCATCCATGTACCTAGACTCCTCCATAAATACTCTCATCCCAGTGCCAGGCAGCATCCATGGCTTCCCAAAGGTGAATATGCAGGTGACAGTCGTTTAAACACTAACACATTGCTCACGTTGCAGGTGCTGGTGCTACCTTTGGGTGGCTCTGGCTTTTTCCCAGGGCGCTAACCCGCTGCACAGCTGGTGCTGGCTCTGAAGCTGTGTGTGCAGGGGTGCACGTCCTTCCTGCAGGCTGCATGGAGTGCCACAGCATGGCAGAGCACCAGATGCCTCCTGGCTGTGCCCAGGACAGCTCCCACAGAGCTGTAGGGTTTCCACTGTGCAGGTGGGGCTGGCAGTTCCCCTGTGTTTCAGTCTATATTAATCTGAAATAGATTAGAGAAATTAAAAACAAAAAAAAAAGTGTAGGATATTGATTTGCAAATTAAGGTGAATCATGCTGGCTTGCTACATTATCCATCATTTTGTGAATAAAATGGGCATATATTGATGTACATTGTATCTTCTGTATCTTCAGCACTCAAAACTCTGTATGTGACTGGATAGTCAGTGTCCTGTTCTTGAGGGCGTAAGTTAGACTTTTCGTATCTTGTTGTGTTGTTGATTGCCTTCTGTCATATCCCTTCATGTTACATCAATTCCTGTGCCAATGTGGCTGAAGGTCAACAAAATAATATTACAGAGTGGTAAAACTACAAGGCAAATACGCCTGTCTTTGGATGAAATATTGTACCTACTATCAGTTCAGATAGTGCACAGTCAATCCCAGTTTAAGGCAGATAGTTAGGATTCTGTTATCTGCTAAAAGTGGGTAATTTTCTCTAACCTTGAAGCATCCATGGGGACTGAATACCTGTCCTCTCTATCTCTAATTGGTGCACTGCAGATGTGGCCAGTAGTTTTGCACATTTTTCCCCCCATCACAAAAGATAAAGGGAAAATAGCTATTGCGTAACAATAATCATTCCATCTCCTATTCTCAGTTTACCAGGAAGGGACTGAGCACATGTGCAGTACAGCCCAGGCAGCATGAAAAAGCCTTAGTGTAAAGGAGAAGGAATCTGTGCCTTTCTGCCAGCAAAAGGACAGGAAATTG
This sequence comes from Climacteris rufus, assembly GCA_013398175.1. Classification (NCBI taxonomy): domain Eukaryota; kingdom Metazoa; phylum Chordata; class Aves; order Passeriformes; family Climacteridae; genus Climacteris; species Climacteris rufus. Next base: position 899,052 of record VZRZ01006012.1, on the reverse strand, counting down.
GACAAAATGGTTATCATAAATGCATGCTGACAACAGAAAACAGTTTGCAGTGTTGCTTCCACCATTAGGCCTCATTCAGGAGCAATCTGTAGCACAAAAGTCTTTTTGGATGATTGTTTACCTATTTTTCTGCTCTGTGTACATTAGCCAGAATTTTTAATACGCGCATGGTGGGTTCTTTGGGGTTGGGTTGCTTTGTGCTTGTGCTTCGTTTGAGACAGGCTTTTGTGTGGGGAAAGGGTGTTTCATTCTTTCTTTGCTGAGGATGATCCTTGTGGGCCCCTTCCAACTCAACATGTTCTGTGATTCTGTGAAATAATGCAAACAAGTCTAATGGACTTGCTGGGAGTACATATAGGACCCTATAGAGTAGGGCCCCCAGCCCAACACCATCGAACAACACACCTTCAGGAGTCACATTATTTTCAAACTTAATAAAATCTCTTTTCCCCTCAGCCAAAACAGACTTCACAGAAACCTCCCACTCCACATGTAGTCCCTCAGCCTTTGTAGGAACCACCTGATCTCTTCCCACCTGGACCTGATAATTGAAAAGAGCTGGCTGGCCCTAAGCCCTGTGGCTCTTTATGAGGCAGACCACCCTCAATACTCATACTTTTTCCTCAAAACAACTTAGAATTTTTGGAGAGGGAAGAAACTTTTAAATGAAAGATGGCAAACACTATAAAAAATGCCAAGTTCCTAAAACTTGTATATATTTTTAGGAGCTGTAAGATATTCACAGATGGTTTTTTGGAAAGTAGACATACACAGCACCTGTGCATATCCATGTACATGCAGGCACAACTGCTTGATGGCACTGGTCAGGCTACCATGAGGAGACATCAGGTAAAAACCACAGTAATTGTATAATCCTGGTATTTCAGACATAAAAATGTGGACCTGCTCACCTCGTTCCATTTTGTAGTGCTCTAATGAAAGGTCATGAAAGGGTTCAGAGAGATGGAGTCCAAATGATGTAAATTTGATGACCTGTCCCACTCGGTTTCTGACTCTTCTTAGCACTGTCTTTCATGGCACCAAAATGAATTAGGAATGCTCATTTTAGATCCTAAGAGCACAATATCACCTTCCTTTTTCTAACCTAATGATTTTCCCATTTCAACCTTGGTTGAAATTCAACCTCTCCTCTTTTTTTATGGAAATTCATCCCTACGAAGAAAAAAAACCCAAACTATTGTACAAATTATATACAGAAATTATAGAAACAGCCATAGTTATAAAACTCTCAGAGGGGTTCTGATCCAGGTAATACTCTGTTAAAATATCCAGGAATCCAAGAAAAGAACAGGTTTAGCAAGGCCGTTTGGTAAGTCTGAGAAAAAAAGGAAAGGCATCCAAGGCAAAAGAGAGCATCCAAAAGTCAGTTAAAATCACTTCCAAAGTTCAAAGAAGACAGGAGGTCAGTAGTCAACAAAATGACATTTTGGCTGTAAAAAGTCTTTATTGCACCTTGCTCCTGGATCACATGAGGAATGATAAAGGCTCTTTTCAGTGAGAATGTCAGCTTTGCTTCTCTCTCTCCTTTTTTTACCTTGCTTAAAGTGTATCTCTGCTGATTCTTCCATAGAGGAGCCTTGAGTTGTCCCTGATTACTTACAGATATAACTTAGCCTCACATCATTTCTTTCTGGACTGTGAATCCAGAACAACCTTGAGGGTATGTGTGAAGATTAAAAGATTTATCCTATCCTTGTTCCCTTTCCATAAGGCCTTATGAAGGTGCCATAGAGCACACTTCACCAGGGTGTCTCTGTAACAGTGGCATTTGCTAAGAACAAAGATGTGACAGAGATCCCCAGATAACCCACACTGGAACATCTAGGTTCCTTTTGGCAGTCAATAATAGCCAGTGTTCCTTTTTCCTTTTTTTTTCTTTTTTTTCCTAAAGGAAATTAAATGTAAAAGATATGTTAGCACGGCCTTAAAGCTGAGATTTAGACATGTTTTCCAGTGTTATGATTCCCACAGCAATTGTAATTCAACTTCACCGCACATTCTACTGCAAGGCATAAAAATTAACATCACACTGTATACAGCAGAATATATTACCGTAGCACTAAGAAATACTGTAGCAATTTGAGAACAGCATTAGGTTGTGTCTACTCCAAGCTCTTGAGTGAGTGTGTAACTTTAAGCATTAGTATAGAAGTTACTTGCTTTTGGCTTGTGTTCCACAGTCCCAGGTTTGCAAGATTCTGTACTTACATGTAACTTCCAGCACATGATTTCTGATTTTTTTGTTGTTGTTGTTTCTTAGGGATTACTCAAGTGCTTAAAATCATATGCCAGCTTAAATACCAGCCTTCTAAAACCAAGACCATTTCGACTCAGGGGTTATTTGAGCAGCTGTTTATATCTTTTGGATCTTTTGCTTTTCAGGCAAATATTTCCCATCCTTGGTGACTCTTTTTAAATTACATTTAAAAATTAATTATAATAGAGTTTGAGAAAAAAACAGTTAATTGTTTTTGAGAATGAGATGTCGTGTAAGGGACACTTTCCCCATAATAGAATTTGCATGGGACTGTTACTGAACAACACCCACAGCAATTGGGCTAGGAAGCTTAAATTTGGCAGGTGTTTGGGGGAAGAGGTGCCTTCAACTGTTCTGGTAAAAGTTTATTTTGCTTTGCTGAGCGCTTGGAAATCATTGCTCACTCACACTTGGAAGTCCTTTAGCAGCAGCCTTCTTTCTCTCCCTGCTGATGTTTCCAAAGCAAATGCACTCCTTGACTTGTGAACAACAAGTCAATTAAAGGCTTAGGGAAAATATGATAAATTTATGTACTGGAAGAAGTAGAGATGCATGTCATTGCCCCCACTTTTACTACTTCTTCAGCTCTCCCACTCTTAATCTACTGTGACATCAGACCTTATGCTAAGTATGATTTTACACTACATAACCACACCTGGCATGTTTCTCTCACTAAAGGGTATAAAATACTGTCGAGTCAAAGTTTCTTGAGATTTGAGCCACTACTGTACTGCTCTAACAGACAGAACTTAAAAGTACTGTTTTATTCTGTATCAGTAAATTGTGTGGTAACTCAGAAGCACAGCTATGGTCAGAGGCAGTTTGTAGACCATTAGTGAGTTTGTTTTTGACACACAGGATATGGAAGGCCAGGTTTTTAGAGCAGAGCTTATTATTGCAGCATGTGGAGACAGCTGGTGCTCTGCTGAGAGGACTGCTGGTTTCTGCATCTTTTATTAGCAAAGAATACATACTGTAGCCAGAAACACCTCTGCCTGGACTAACTTCATTTATTTTTCTGGCCCCTTCCTCCTTGAAGTGTATGAATATCCTGGGGAATGTGCACACATGGCAGCAAGGACAGCTGTACGTGTGAGGAACACTTGGTTGTTAGTGCTGCTGTCTGTTTCCAGTAATGCTGGTGGTGACGGAGCTATGCCGGGCCAGACCTCACTAATCCTTTAAAGGGTTTTCCTCTGCCTGCCACACAGATCAGCCTCCTGAGGCAGCACAAAGCTCAGAGCCTTGCTGGGACAGGGGCTCTGAGGACATGGAAAGCACACCTGCTGTGAAACCACCTCCAGACTAAACAAGAAGGAAGGAGCACAAGTCATTCTACAGAGAATCTTATTACAGTAGATTCAGGACAAGTGGGAATTGTTGGATTCTGGTACAAGATGACATGAACCCTTTCCCAACTGGAAAAGCAGCTTCCTCTGTAATAAACATCTGCAAGCAAATAATTCAAATATTTTTCATGCATTGTTTAGGAAATTAGAGTATTTAATACTAAAATAGTGAAGTGAAAAATTAACAATTTTCAGTTCTATTCCTCTGCAAAAATTAGGAGGAAAAGGCAAAGGGTTTCAGCAGTATTTTAGTCTCCCAGTGAACCTACAGACTGCAGAGTTCATGAACAGATGAACAAATAGTGCTTTTCCACAATGGAATACAATGTTTTTGGAATTACAATAGCATATGAATTTAATATCTCTAAGAATAACACATTTTCATTATTGGGTAGATATAGAGAATCAGAATTTTTCAGAAAGGGCTGAGAACATGACATAGTATAAAAAGAACAGCCTAACAACAAGGTCCGTAGAGCTACAGGCAGTTTCCTCTGGAGACTCCACAGAGCTTGCTCCTGACAATAGTAAATATGATATGATTAAATAGATGCCAGTTTGAACCCTGATGAGGCTAGTAAAGGTAAATAATTATTGTGATTTGGGTGTTTTCAGGCTTATCTGCAGGAGGCAACCCCCAGCCTCATGTGCGAAACATCTGTTTCAAGAGCCAGGTGCTCCGAGACCTCCCAGTGCTCATTGCTGGGGATGAGCCCAGCATGTAAGGAAAAGCTTCCCAAGGAAGCTCTTGCTGAGGCATTCACATGGCCAAGACTGGAAGGTTCTGGATTTCACTCAACTTTCCAGGGGACAAAATCAGAAGGGATAATTATAGTCAGGCAAAATAGTTGTGGGTCCAGATGAGAATAGTTTACATCTTTAAACTAATTTTCTCTAACTCTTCTACAATCTCTCATATCTGCATTGACTGAAAGAAAATTTTTCAATCACTGCATCCCAGATTTGATAAGAAACCCAGTTCTGGAGTTGTTTGAGCAAGGAGTTGCCAGATCGCCTAAGAAAAAAATTTGTGACATTTATACTTTTGTCATGAATATTTTCACATTTCCGATGTTCAGATTATTATTCCCTTCTTCAAAGTAGTATCAGGAAATAACATTGCCCAAAAGTCACGTGTACTTAAAATTGCATCTCCACACTGCCTCAAGGAAAGCTGATGAATCAGAGACTTTTGGCCTTGCGTTTCAGTTCTGTTGCAAGCCAGATACTCGCAGGCGTCTACTATTATGTACTTCTGTGGGTTAGGCATTACATTCTACTGGTACCCCTGTGTTGTGGGTTTGATTCTTTTCCTTAGAAGGTTTTTGACATCACCTGTATTTCGAAGGGGTTCCATCTGGGAGATTTCTTCTAGCAGCATTTATACTGTAAGTCAGTGTTTATTCTGTGGTGCTCTAAAATGCATTGGTCTATACAGATTTTTCAAATTTGCTTTTCTTATTAATGTTGAAAATTAAGTAAGTGGGGCAGACTCAGAATCATTAGATTTAGGGAGTCTTCAATATTCAGACCCCTAAAAAACAGCTGAATTCTTTAGCAGATTATTATAATAATAAATACAGTTTTATGGAACATCTGTGCCCAAAGGCCTCTTCAAAAGCACATTTAAAATGTTCACATATTACAATCTCTTCTGCTTCTCATCACATTGCTGTGAATTGGGAAAGAACTGCCCACAAAATATTCCTGCAAAAATGTCACAATAGTCAGAATTTACTTGGAAAAAATAATAAGGTAAGATAATAATGGATAAAATACATATGAATACAGAAGTTTCTTGGTTTCCATGTAAACAACACAATATCAATGTAAACTACCCAAAAAGTATTGCTAATATAGACTTAAGGTTGTGATGTAATGCTCTTGCCTTGCTGAGAGCAGAACATCTGGCTGAAGAGCAAGTAGGACAAGAGAACTGGTCTTTCCCTTCTACTCTATTTCTGAGACTGCATCTGGAATATTGCAGCTAGTTTGGGGTGCCTGAGGACAGCAGAGATTCCAGTGGGGAGCCATTAGGGTAGTCAGGGGCTGGAACATACAGCATATGAGGGAGCTCGGTTTGTTTAACCTGGAGAAGAGAAGGCTGAGGAGGGGCTGTAATCGGTCTTACACTGCCTAAAGAGAGGGCTACAGAACAGATGGAGCCAGATCCCTCTCAGAAGTGCACACTGAAAAGACAAGAAGCTATAAACACAAGTGCAGCAAGAGAAATTTTACTTGGACATGAGGAAATAATTGTCACTGTGAGAGCAGGGAGCAGGCTGCCCAGAGAGGCTGTAGGATCTCTTGTTTGGAGGTTTTTAAAACACAGCTGGACAAATCCTTGAGAAAAATGATCCAGCTTTGAAGTTAGACTTGCTTTGAACAAGACTTTGGACTTGATTATGATCTTCAGTGGTCCTTTCTAATCTCATTTTTTCACTTCTGTGGTTCAATGCAGCTAAGATACAAAGTGACCCCCATAGCTGGATACCAAGGGATAAAAACCCAAAAGAGGCTCCAAACTCAGCCAGGAGTTTGTTCCACTACTAAATACCTGCCTAAGCTGGCACAACACTACTTTTGGAGATGCCTGTACCTTAAATGATCTCATATGTGGTTTATTACATTAAGACAAGTTTACACAGTTTCTGACAGGAAAAAATCTACACAAATATACTCTGATAGTGCCTCTACACTGACAACATTTCTTACTGAGTGACGTTGGCTTTAATCAAAATATGATTTGTGGAGTCTTTGGGATAAAAAAAAAGGTAATTAAGGCTTGATGGGCCTCATAGATTGAGTTACAGTTCCCAATTCACCTTAACAGTATACCCTGTAATCCTACAGAAATAAACTGTAGGGCTCTCATTCTGATCTGGCAGCATTTGACACTGGTCTTGCAATAAGGTAAATAGCTGCAGTGGCAGGGGCTTATGACTTAAACTCCCAGTATTTTTGGGGGGACCGGAGTTATATAGAGCCATTAAATCAATTAGCTCAAGAGATTCTAATTCACTGAAATATCCTTTATGTTAGAATATAGCTAGATGAATGTATTGCTTCAATTTTTTTAGTGTTCACTTAGCTACTTCATCCAGTAAATCCCTGATAAAGTAATCACAATGTGATATGCACGAGGAGATAAAACACTGCCACCATAAACACAGCAAAGAACCAAGGAGTCTGAAAGAGTTACTCTAAAACTATTATTCCGTGGAAGGCAGGAGAGGAGTGGGGATTTGTGTTGTTGTGGTTTTTTTTAAAACACAGCACGTGTGGCAGCCTGGCTTTTATGAAGCAGTATTTTACCTTCCACTGCAGGACACAATGTTTTCAAACATCCAGATGAAAGCAAGCGGGGCCTGAGGATCTGCTGTCTCACTTACGAAATCGGTTATAGACATGTAGATAAGCTCTTGCTTGCAGAGGAAGGCATGCCTGCTGCCTCATTAAGTGTAGCTGGTATAAGCTCTGCATTAACTGACTAATGCACAGCAGAATGCCAAATGGAGTCTAATCACAGTGGATTCCAATTTATAGAAGAGATGAGCCAGCGACTTGAGGTTGCCCTCATCAAAGAGTGATGATATTGTCATTAAATCATATTTACTCATCTCTGACATTAAATTATAATCTGAACAATGTGTTTTCTCTGTTTTTTGTGAAGGAAATCAGATAGGGTTTGAAGATCCTTACCAGTTTTAATTGTGCTTCCTTGCTGAAAACTAAGCCCATGAGCCTCTGATCACAAACCAGCAGCAGTGGCTCTGAGAACTAGGAAAGGTTTCTGCTTTAACTGCACAGTTAATGCACTGTGTTGCAGTTAAGGCTAGGTATGTGTATGTGTGCACAGACATTGAAGAGTATGAATGAAAGGAAAATGTCTATAAGCAAAGTGCTGGAAAAGACCAGAAATGTGACACCCATCTCTGACGTTATTTTTGTCCTGGTGTGGTATTACCAGTCACCCAAATTTGTCAGTTCATAGATGGTCCCTGTAGCCATGGATATTGAGAGCATAGAATACCTCCTAATGGGTCACGACAAGCTGTAAGTTTTCCTGTAGGAAAACTTGATTAATCTCTTTTTACATGGCACATTATGTTTGCATTAGCATGAGCTGTAAGGTGGGCTATGTTGTTACTGCCCTCTTGAGCTATTACTCCACGATATATTTAGTGCATCTTACATGCAAACTTTTACGACTTGAGCTTTACCTTTCGTTGAAAAGGTCATGAGTTCATTTCCCATTGAGAATGACTTTTCAACCCACTTACCTGAAATACAGTGTTGCCATTTTTAGCTGCACTGCAATGTTCATTCCACCGGAGAGAAAATCATCTTGGAAAAACACTTAGAAGTAAAACAAAGAGCTGACCTTCCCATATTCAGCTTTGTAGGGGCTTACCTGGTATCTGTGTAAATGGTCCCTATAGCCACAGCTATTGAGAGCACAGAATACCTCCTAATGGGTCACGACAGGCTGTCAGGTTTCCAGTAGGATGCTAATTGATTATCCAGCTTTCAGACTCACAATATGTTCATCCAAAGCCCAGCATTCTACCTTTTTGCATCGAACACTTTTCAGTCACACCGTGCTGGTTTTTTTGGTTTCAGAGCCAGAAAACAGACGAAGGTGCATTTCGAAATTTTTTTAAGTATATATTATTTGAACCTAAATTGCATGTTTTTGCAGTCAGCTGCTGTGAAAGTAATTATAAGGAGTCTATATGCATTCAGTTCTGCTTCTTTAAACATGCAAATAGCTCTCTTGTCATTATTATGGTTCAGTGAATAGGAACAGGGGCAAGGAGGGAGTTTAGCTATTGATTTTTGTGGGGCAGGAACTTCACTACAGAGCTCTCACTTTTGTGGCTTGGGTGGAAATTGTCTACAACCATGATAGTAATTATTCTCATCTCTGCTATTTCAGCAGTGTTTAAACCTGGGCTTCAGGTTCCCTAATTGCAAAATGGGGATGGTGATCTATGCATTCTGCTGAAGAGCAGTGGGTGACTTTTGCATATGTGCCAGTGGTTACCATTCAGGTGAACAAGGCGAGCAGGATACTTAATTACTTGGTGTGAAATGGCAAATTGTTGTATTCTCTGACTTGCTAATTCTTAGTAGTGTGGTGCTAATGCTATCCCTCAACATATACAAACAAAAGATGCTGCAAATTAAATACAGTCATCTTCGTAGCCACAATTGACTGAAAACAATTTGCACATTTTTCTGATAATTTCTTCTGGGGATTTTTATTTTCAGCAGCACATGGCTTTATCATTAATTTCACAAACATGGCATGCACTGGAGTGCATGCAAAATTATTACTGGTCTCTAAATAGGGGAGCAGCCAATGGGAACTAAAACCTAGCCCTGGCTGAGATCCTGCACTGTGGGTCTGCTCCCTCAGCTGACCTCTTGCATTTTTCAAGTGTTGGGTTTTCCAGTGTGAATTTGCTCAAACTAGAATGGGAATTACTGACCCAGTAATAGCCATTATTAGAAGTGAATTGAGAACCTTCAGTCGTGCTAGAGAGAGAACTGGCATTGCAAAATGTCCTTGTTTCTCTGCCTAGACAAAGTATTTAATAAAAAATACATATATTTTAAAATATGTCTTGTAAAACTGTGTATTTGTAGTGTTGACTATCACATTTTTTGTAGTACAAAAGGATGTAGCCCTCGTTTTTCCATCAGGAGGGAAAGAGCCATCCCTGACCCTTACTGCAGGGAGGCAGAGAGCAGTGCAGCCCTCTCTGGTTCCGTGGTACCAGAACTGGCTGCTGTAACTCAGGGAAGATGTCTTGTATCTGCTTGCAGGCTGAGGGCAGAGCAGGTCGTCCTAGAAATTAGGGGTTTGTAACCCATAATGGCTTCCTGGTGGCTGACTAACCAGAGTGCATGAGCACAGGATGGGTGCTGATTTGAAACAGGGCAGAAATATTACAATACACACACACCCTTAAGAACTAGAGTTCTGAGTGACCATTTTTTCCTGTGCATCAGACTAAAGGAAAGTGGAAGCCTTGTGATAAATATACAATACAGAACAATAGTTAAACCTGAATAATAAGGTCACGTGGCCGTTCTTTGAATCCATATTACTAAATGTTCTCAGCTTAGTCTTTTGCATCTGTTTATGTCAGCTCTGAGCTATTGCCTGAAGAAAGCCTGATGTGACATGACACAATGCAATGTTCATGTCACCTGGTAATGCACTCTGAAAGGGACCCTGATTTTTTGAATGTGTTATAGATGAAAATTATTAATTGCAAAGCTTTGCTGCTGTATTATTTTGCTGCTAGTTGCAGCTGTAACAAAAGCATCCGAGATTTTATGGCTAGTACAGTTCAGCTTTAAATTTATACATCCTATAAATGCCATAATATTGTTATTTTAATCTGTAAATCAGGTTTGTCGTGGGCTACACATAAAAAATGGCTCCTGTGTCCAATATAACTCTTAGCAGCCCAAATTTTGGTGGATAAGTGTTGATTTTAAAAGGACTCTCATGCCCTGAGCTCATCATACTCCTGACTGCCACAGAGCAGCCATGTTATGGAAGATCAAGAGGGAAAAATATTTCTGTTAGTGAAACATTTATTCTTGGCAGGCATTGAAACTTTGCTGTATTTTCAGTTCTATCATTCCCCAGAACCAAGACATCAGTCTTCTCTTTTAAAGCTGAAACAAGTGGGAGTGGTGGGACCAGCGCAGGCAGTTCTGTGCTACTTGATGACACTCCTTGAGCTCCTCCACAAGGAACTGTGAGCCTGGGGGTATGCCACAAGCGCTGCCCATGCTGGCCAGTTGCAGCTCAGCAAAGGTCAAAGCAGAGCTCTAAGCCCAGAGAAATTAACTTTATTCTGAGGGCGCTGGTCCCTCAGCATTGTGCTAACATTGGTGTGAGGCCTCGAGAGCAGAGCTGGCCCGAGTGCATCCAGCCTGCGGTGTGGGGAGCACTGGGCTGAACAGTGGCATTCCAGAGCAAAATGAAAAACCACCCTTGGTAATTTCATATGAAAATGGGTCAGAGAAGGGTCAAAACTGGCAGAACAGGAGGCACACAACACAGGGACCTCCTGTGGCAGAGCTCACAGGCAGGGAGTGAAAATTCACTCTTCACTTGCAAGGCCCAGGTGAGGAGATCTGGATACCAAAACAGGGGAAGGTTCCAGGGAACACAGGTTAGCTCAGATTTTACAAGCTTCCTTTAGGCCTTGGCACCCACAGTGGGTGAGCACATTGGCCGTGTGCTGGGAGATGGGATCCAACAAACTGTGACACTGCAGACCTGCAAGAGAGGAGAACGGCAGGAAAAACAGGAAGGGGGCAGGTGCAGAGTGAGGATGTGTGTTTGCTGCTTTTTGATTTGGCTTGCCTGTCCTTAGAGTGTGTGACATCCAAGGTTTGCTGATCACGTTTTCTCTTGGTTCCTTGCTTTGGCCCATCAAAGGCTTGACACTGGGGTCAAGCTAAAGAGCAGCAGTTGAGGCTTCTTGACTGGCTTTGATATCATTTTATCTAAGAAAGGCAATGGGAAACATATCACAGGGAGTGATGCCTGCACTGAGGGATCAGTGCTGCCAGAGCTGAGTGACAGCAAGTGTGCTTCTTTTTGCCATCAGATCTAGGTGAATATGTCCACAGTTGTTGAGTTTCTTTCAGTTGCTTACATGAGTATTTTAAAATGCTCTTGAATTAATTTTGCATAGTGTCTGTTCAGAAGAGAAAATTGCTTATGGAAACAGGCTGGTTCATGGTGAGTTGGAGTGAATTAGAAGAAGTATTGTTGCTCACAGGTATGAGCTGATCATGTGTTTTCAAAACTTTGAGGGCGTCATGAATTTTGGAAAACTTTAGTCTGTCTTTTTCTGTTACTGATGCTGCTCCTTTTCCAGTCTCATTACTGAACAGCAATCCCACCTGGTCAGACCAGCAGCTTTACATTCTTGGAGCTTTTTAAAGGAGAAGAAAAAAAATTACTTTACAGCTGATATTTTTCAGATAAGTGTTATGGAAATGGAAATGCTCTCATTCCCCTGCAAAAGGGGATACTGGAGAACAAAAAGTAGAGTAACTTTCCCTTGATTTCCCAAGTTGTACATGGCCTTAGTTACTAGGGAAAAGTTCCACTTAGTCTGATCATTTCCTTCCCTAGAAGGACAAAGAAGGTGTTTGCTGTTGCTGATGAATGTTGCTCTGGTTGCAGCTGAATAGAGCACAACACCATTCATTTGAGTAGCGAAGCTAATCCTGTTATTCAGGACAAGGGCCCTTCATCACTGGGGCTGAAGGAAGATTCCCCAGACCTTGGTTCCCTCCCACACACTCACGAAACTGGGGCAGCAGCAGCAGCCCTGGCACCTGCCCTGAGCCAGGTGCTGCTGCCTTTGCCCATAAGTAATTCAGTGAGAAGCAGTGAGCATGAAACCACCTTCCGTTCTGCAGGTCTTATTAGTTATTTTCTATTCAGGTGCTAAAGAAAAAAACCTAATTCTTCCAATATAATTTCATTGGTTTTCCAGATTAGATATAATTCAGCAGCATTGCATGCAAAATAGCACTTTTGGTCTAGCCTGTTAGTGGGAAGGAAGGAAACAAAATCTCTATTCCTAATGTAGGACTGGTTTTAGATGTTTCAAACTAGAAAAGAACTTGAGCTACCTCTTTGTAACACATTGAGGAATAAAAATCTCTGCATTTCCAGTAGCCTGCTTTTGCAAAGGTTCTGATCATACGGTGTGGTGGCACTAAAACAGATTGTGCCCTGCCTGTGCACCCAGATCTCAAATGCTTTATGATTGTTTTGCCTTCTGATGCCAGCATCGCTTAACACAGAAATTCTTCTCCACCCAGATTTCAGAGCAGGATGTAAGACATGATAGATATGCTATTAACTCTATTTACACAGTAATTTCCCCTTGAACATCTGAGTAAGAAACGTGCAGATCTATCGTGTGGTAGTTAGTGAAAAATTTTGAATGGGCACATGTGGTGCTTGGCCAGAGCAGAGAGTGAGAGAGAGCATAAGTGCCAAAACCCAAATGTGTGCCTGCTGGCTCTCAGTGTGAGGGAGCATGTAACCTGCACTGCTCTGCTCTGCAGGCATTATGGTCAAATCCTGCTCCCTTTGACTTAAGTATAATTAACAAGGGCAAAGTTTGCCCTCTGAACTGCAGAAACCTATGTGTGGTAGTCTCTTTAAAAGCCTTCTTGTATCTGTATTTGTGGATAATTTTGATATTTTAACACTGTAAATTTCTGTGCTCCATTACTGGAAGATGTGCCTGACCTTAGCCCTCTAATTGTGCAGTAATTAGCATCTAAATACCATGCAGAACTCCCTACAAATCAACCAATTGGAATATTAATTCTTAATCTAAATATATCCTAAAAAGAAATGAAATTGGAGAAATGCAAATTCAGTCAGTAGAAAGCTGTTTTCTCTGCATCTGGTATTTCTGTGCAAGGAGGGGGTTTGTATTTTGAGTGTATCCATAGACACAGAAGAGTGCCTCTGAAAGTGAGTGTATCTCATGCCTCCCTCCAGTGTCATGGGTTTAGGCCCAGAGCGCCACATATTGTAATTCTGTATATACTGACTCCGAGGAAGAAAATCAAAATGGCCATCAAGTCAGATCCTAGATTCCATTGTTATTGGCTATAACCACACGGCACATCACAAGTCTTTTGGATGTAGTGGAACAGTGTTAGTGGTAGCAACACCTCCTATCTGTACAGCTTTGTGACAGGTTGTATCCCAAGTACTGATCTCCCAGGATATATCCAAGTAATGAATAATTAAAACTAAGACCTCCTCATCTCACAGATCATGGCAAGGCAGTCTTGTCCTTCCCACTGCCTGCCCAAGAGCTAGAGGAGCTCGCATCTGGTGGGTGGCCTGGCTCTTCACAGGGTCCACCTTCAAAGAACACATCTGCTGTGTATTAGTATTGGAAAGGCAAAATGTAATAATTTCATGAGTAGATAATTTAAATTTTGCCTTTTAGTTTTTTGTTTTAAAAAAGACAGACTTTTCAACTGCTCACACTAAAACTATCAAACATATTAAAAAGGCATGGGCATGGGGAAAAAAATTAACCACAAAGGTGAGTCAGCCTCAGATCAGACAGTGCCTAAGGGAATTTTCCTCACTGAATCCAAGGTTAATTCTAAAAATCTACACTTGGAAATTGAGAGAAAAACCCAGAAATGTCAAACTGTAAATAAAATATTCTTTCCTGTTTGGGGCTATTTTATCAGGAGGTGCGCCTAATATTCATTGCTACTTATGTAACACACAAACACACACACACGCCCCCCAAGCTGTGCAAATACATTGATCTGTATGTACATTATGATAATCAGCAAGGTTTGGGAACTTTGGTCACTTCAATAATGTGATTTTATTTAATATATGCAAGACTGAAAGCTTTATGTTGTCAGTAGCAAAACATGAAATACTATACGAATTAGGAAAAATCCAATAACAAACAGCAGGATGCTCCATGCATACATATCACTGTTGTGGTTATGAGCAAATACAAGACTGTACATGATTAACCGCAATTTATTCTTACTATAAACGCAGCAGACAGATGTAGAAGACATACTATAATTGCATACACATTTCCTCACAGAGCTTAAAACCAATAAAAATATGGTAATTTTGTACAACTTAAGACACATTCTTTACCGCTTTTAAATAAATAATAGGTTTTTAACATGCTTCCATTGTTTTGCTTTTGCAGGTTTTGAAATAGACTGTGTTTTGAATGCTGGTATGTGATGAATTAGAAACAATATTACCTACAGGGAGACTGATACTGTTGTAGAGAAAGATTTCCTCAGTTAAACTTAGAAACATATAGGGGTTTTATTCTACACAGTTCCAGCTATTTTAACACTTTCTGGTTTATCTAGTATTCAGAGTTTTGTCTGAGATGGGTTTTTTACATCACATTTTGCCATCTCTGGAAAGGATATTTTCAATTGCACAAAGTGTCTTTGAATAAAAACAAAACAAATATCCAAGCCAAAACCAGCCTCCAGAGCTCAGAAAGTGGATACAAATTTTGACAGTAATTAAAACTATGCAAACATCAGTTGTCTCCGTGTTATTTTAAACTAAACATTTCTATATGGACTCCAGAAGTATAATACAAGTATATCTAAATATACTGTTAATTGCATCAAAATAGTGCACCCATCTGTGAGTTTTGTTCTAAGCTTGCTGAGCGAGTTGAAAATACAGAATGTGATCTGCAAACTAAGCAAGTTACTAAGTAGCTGTGAAAAACTTATCTAAAGATAAAGTTGGTTTGCTGAAGTTTCCCGTTGCAGTTCTCACTGTAGCCATAATGAAACGGTCTCAACAAATTCAGTGCCTACAAGACAAGCGATTATACGAACTTGGCCCTCTTCCTTCTCCTTTCCCGCTTGCAATTTCCTTGAAGATTTTGTCCGCTGAGTAAGGTAAGCACCTCTTGAATATTCATTGCCTCGGGCCAGCGCAGATGAGAAACTTGCATCAGCCATCCATGTCGTTCTGCTGTGACAGAAAGGATCTCTTCACAGGGCATTAGTGTGAGCCTTCTGGAGTCCACAAAGTTACTTTATTTGTTTGTGTTTGTGAACTGGGGAATCCAAACAAATAAAATGGAATGTAGTTGCTGAATGCTCGGACCTTTAGCTGGAGAGAGCCAGTTTTTGTCTTTAGTTTTCCAGTCTGATTAATCCTTTTATAAAACTGAAAGCTGCTAACCTCTGTAGCTGGATCACATGGCAGCGCTCTTTTGTCTGCCCCTCTGGTGCCGCAGTGCACCTTCAGGAAAGCCAGCTCTTCGGGGAGGGTTAAAGCAGGTTGCCTCCACAGATCACTGTAAGGGTATATTTTAATTACGGTTTGCCGTGCACTTCAGACACTCCAGCAGGACTGCCTAATTAACAAGGTTGTTCAGCTTTCACATAGTATCAATCAACTGGTTGCTGAAAATGTCTTGATCTCATTTTCTGAGATTAAAGTATAAACGAAGGACATTTTGCTCCATTGTTACTAAACTGAGGCACTACCATCTGGTTTGCAAATGTGATATTAAAATCTCTGGAAATGTCTGAGGCCCCAACTCAACAAAGCAGTAAGCACATGCTTACCTTTGAATATGTAAATAGAGCCATTTATTTCAATGGAATCACATGGTTAAGGTTGAATGTATGCTTAAGCATTTTCTTTTACTCAGGATTTCATAGACTCATTTTGAAATACCAAACTTTTCAAAGTAGACAACAGCGAAATAACCTATTTGTATCAATAGGGAAATCATAGCTTAAGTAAATTAAATATCCCCAATAGCTTGTATCTTATAAGGCTCAGTAATAGTGCCTGATAAGATAACGCAATTTTAATTCAAAATCTTCCACGTTTTGTAGTTTGAGTTAAACTGTTAAACAGGTAATTGCAAGTTATATACAGAAAAATGAGAGTGAAAAAATGGTCATGATTAGAAATAATTTTTATACAGAATATACAGTATCCAAACATTTAATATCTATTTGGAACAGTAAAATTCTGCTGAGGATTGTTATTATACTAGCAATTGAGTGATGGTTTAAGTAGATTCAAACTGGGTTTGAGCTGAACTATAGAATTTATCTCTCCCTTTTCCCCTCCCAACTTGCTGCATTATTTGGAAAATTCTCACTTGTGAAATAGACACAGATTATTTCCCCCGAAATCCGGGAACAGTTTGTGCGTTTGCCACTGGCCCTAAGAGGCAGAACACACATCCCAGGGTCTGTGATGCAGGAAATCACTTTAGTTCTCAGCACTCCGTTGCTGGAATGCTGTAATTGCCCCTGCCCTTTCCCTGGACAGGTCCCTGTCCGCAGTGGGTTCTTGGGAGCGCTTCCTGCCATCCCCAGGCGCTGCTCCGGGACAGCACAGGAGGGCCAGAGGCAGCAGCAGCCTCCTGCAAGGACCACCCTCCCTTCCCACTGCAAAGCATCACATGGAGAGCACATGCAGTGGAGACAGATGGTGCAGCCCTCCCTGCAGTGCCATCACTTGGCACTCGCAAAGGAGGATGTGATGGCCGCGTGAATGGCAAACTGCGGCTTTTGGTGCTGGCAACTCCAATTCACCCCTCTGCAACGAGCGGGAGCAAGACCTCTCCCCCACGAACATGCCACTTCAGTTCTGTTGTGGTGGCATATGTGTGAGCTGAAGTGGTGCTCAGGGACAGATTTTACTCATAAAATCATAAATGGATTTCATTAAACCTACGTGGTCTTTAATATATCAGACATAGTTGAGCCTCGGGAGTTAAAAAAAAAAGAAAAGAAGAGAAAAAGATATATTAGTTCATTCCCCTCGTTCCCCTCTCCCCCAAACATGAATCATAGATGTTTCTATGCACTGAAAAATAAACAAGATTAGAATAAGAGCTGCATAAAAACAAGGTAAAGTGGCCTTCCTGGAAAACAGAGGTTTTTAATAGGTGTATGTAGATGGGGTTTCAAATCAGCAATAACATTTTTAAACCTAATTAAAGAAATATATAATCCTTCCTCAAGAAAAGTGGAAAACAAGAGTCCATGACCAGAGGAGGCTGAGTATTCAGTGAAGCAGAATAGAATATGTCTTTAATAGTTCCAGTGGTTTTGAAAATAATTGTTTCAGCATCCTTTTATTTTCAGACACACTTTTTTCCTTAAGTTGCATTCACTGTTGATGTCTTCAAACCTAAATCAAAGGTCAAATACATACATTTTCCTTATTCTTGCTCCTTTCTCTTTGAACAAGTTTTTACAGGCACAGCATGTGTTTCCATATTACATTGGAGTTAAAATAAATTAAAGAATTATTCCTACATTTAATGCATGGTTTTGAAAGGAGAACTTTTTTTGTAGTAAACACTGATATTTTATTAATGTTCTGCACATGAATTTTGAAGCAAGTACTGGCAGTTGTAATGTGCTGTGTAGTTAGTAACTATTCTGGTTAAAAAAAACCTTCTCTGTTTCTATAGTGTTGTTATCTTGAAAACCCACGTAGCGGTAAAGCTTTCTGGATTAATGCCTTTGAATCAGCAAAACTGCTTCAGATTAACAATTCTTTTAGCTGGTGCCATATTTTTTTATTCTATATAACAACAAACATGATTAGCACACAAGTACTATGCTCTCCATAACCTGTTTGTAATTGGGAGAATCTGCAGTGTGTGTCCTACAGTCCATCTCACACTGAAGACTGAAGTGTAATTACAGTGCAGGCAATCTCATCTCTAGTAATTACAGCTGTCACCATTGATCCAGTTAACCAGGATAACTAACTGCTGAGCCAGAGTTGACAAAGCTTTCTGGCTAAACCCAGATTGCTGTATAAGAAAGGGTTTTGTATTTTTTTGGACTTTCTCATTGTTGAAACACTGGTGCTTGAAATAGTAGATTAAAAATAGTGTGGATTATGGATTAGAAAGCTGAAAGCAAAATCTGGTTTCACTTCATTCTCAGGATTGAAACTTGTAGACTCACCTTGCAAGGCAAATAATAAAAATGCAAAGCAAACCCTTACATAAATGAGCTGGATGTAGAAAGGGGCAGGAGTGCTTCCTGATGTACAGCTCCGGGATGCCCACAAGGGCAGTGCAGAGAAAGAGGCACTGGAGGGCCTCTGGAGGGCACATCTGCAGTGTGGTGGGGGATGCAGGGAGCCCCAAGCCCCAAGCCTGTCAGACCTGCAGCCTGGAGTCTCTTACGGCCAAGGTCTCTCACAGTTCAGCTGCACTGCAGATACTACCTCTCTCCTTTCTGTCTCTGCACACTGACTTCTTAAAGATGGTTTTAGGTACTCATCAGCACACTGCAGACTAAATTGTTTAAAGAGGAAGACAAACCTCAGTCTGTCAGTCAGAGTCCTAAAGTGTAAGTTTTAAACTTGCTGGAAAATAAAACCCAGAAGGCTTCTCAGTTCTGACCAGGAAAGGATGCCTCTTCAAAAGCAAATTAATATTTTTCAGAAGTTTAATAACAAGAGTACAACTTCCTCCACTATACTGCAGTAGAATTGTTTCCTTTTTGTGCTATCACTCAAAGGCAGCTGGAAACTTCCCTATAGGCAGCTACTACTATACATTCCACTGCATTACAAACTGTTGCCTTGCCACCTTGCTGGTTGTTAGACTCCAGATTTAGGATGACAAGTTTTGTGTAACTGGGTAACAGTTCCATCACAGGGGTCCATAGTGAGTTCACGGGGACCACTTGAGAAGTAAAGCACTCTTCTGTGGGTTTAGACTGGATTTTCGATAACAGAGAAGACTTTTACATTCTTTATGTCAGGCACTTTTCCAATCCCAAGATGGACTATTACAATATGATGTATTTAGGCTGCCTGACTTTGTGCAAAAACAAGTAATGAAGATGCAAGTGAGCAACAAGATTTGCTACTTGCTTCTTTCTGAAGGCTCCCATAGTATTACTATCACAAGCTAATGGCTTCAGTGTTACCTTTCTGTGCCTCTAGCTTTTTAGGAACAAATACAGGGTTTGAGGATGTTTTTTCAGAATTTTTCCTGGGTCCCAAAAGTACCCCTTGAGAGAGGTTTTGAACAAAACAACAATTTAATGTTTTCGTCGTTGTCTAGATCTTACTAGACCTAGCACCACTCCAAAATATGCAGAATGGGCATTTTACTAGTGTTAGCAATGAGAGTGACAACTGTAAACTCTGAAGCCAGAAAGTTCCAAAATAGTTCACCATCAGGCTAAACACATACCAGGAAACTTCTTTCCAAAATGTCACCAGAAGAAAGTGGCAGATCTAAAATTTGTCTTAACTGCATCCCAGACCATAGTGATAGCAGGACAAAAAACAGTGTAGGAGGACAGTTGCATTAGAGAATGCTTCAGGAAAAAAAAAATTTTGGAATACGTTGGCCACAGAAAAATTTACCTTTCCATGAACAAAGACATCAATTTATTCAGCATGCTGTAAGACAGAACAAATCCACACAACCAAAATCCCCAGCATCTTTCACTCCTCACTAAAGCAATATATAGGCACCTTATGTGCAGTACTTTGCTTTTACTTGTATTTATAGCCCCATTGAAGAAAAATGTCTATTGGATGTACTCACCATGGGACCATATATACTCCAGCATCTGAGCGGGATATAAAATTATCCACCAGATGCAGTGACTGGCTGTGCACTATGCAGTCGTCTCTGTGTAATGTCAAAAAAAGTAAAATACCAAAAAAAAAAAAGAATTGTGAAGCCATGTCCCATCAATAATACAAGATATTGTAAAAGAGCTGTAAATTGAGAGGACAGCTTGTTGGTTTGGGCTTTGGTTTTGTTTTCTTTCTTCAGTGAATGTGTTTGTCCAAGAAAAACCTTGCAGTGAATCAGTGTTGTGGTGGTAGCTGTTTTTTAAGAAATATTTCCTAGCTTTTCTCTGAGCAGCACAATGAGCAGCTGGGTTTAATAAAGAGGTGTTTTAACATCCATTCAAGTCTTTTTGGTTTTCTACATTTGCATATAGAAGACTTGTAATAAGAAGGACACCTTAGAGATGTGTTTGCTGTAAACTGTGCAGCCCTTTCCTTCCCCTGTTCGACCCTTTGCTGCACTGCTGCAGTATCAATCAGTGGGTCTTGAAGCCTTTGGGGAACACTGATTAATTTTGCCAGAGGAGAAGGATGGCAGCTGCTACAGCATAGGAGCTAGTTCTGCATGCATGGATGTCAATGGTAGAATTCCCATTGACTTCAACAGAAATGGCCACATGCTTATCAGAAGAGAATATCCTCTTCCAAATAGAAAAAAACACATGCATGAACTTGCTTCCCTTTCACACAGCACTGTGATAGATTGGGTCCAAAAATCACATGTGAAGGAATGACAACATAGAACCGAGCTTGTGCTAATGTCCTACTTTAACCACCATCTCTTGGAGATCCTTAAAGTAGGACAACCCAATTGGCTTTATTTCCTCTACTTTAGATTCTCTTTGTTTTACATGGGCTGACCCTGTTCAGTGATAAATTTTTCTCATGCTTGAATGTTTACATATGCACCTGCATCTTGGACTTTTTCAGGTACGTTCACTGTTGTACATAATGTTAATGGAGCACAGCTACCACATTAAACTGCCTCTGCAATACCATGCTCCAATACTGTGCATGTTTTCTGGCTGTACAGCTCAGTATGCATGTTTTATTAATATTCAGAATAAGATCTGTAAACATCTTAACAAATCCGGGGGAGAGGAGAGGTCGGGGAGTGGTGGAATGTGGTCCAGTATCTCTTCAGGTCCAGTATCTGTTCAGGTTTTCATTAGAGAAAAATTCTATGGCTGTCCTTTCTCCCACAATGTAGATCCATATCCTGTGTGAAAAAAATACTGTCTTTCCCTGTTCTGCACAGCTCATTAGCACTTCCCTCCATACACTTATTTCTGGTGCCATTTATTTCTTCTGATATCATATTATGCAAATGTAATACACAGCCTTGGTGTATAAATAAGAAGCCTTCCTTAGCACTTATTTCTTTTTTTCAAGCTCTACATAGTGCATTTCACAAGCACAGTTGCTCTAAAACAATTGCACGAATTGGATAACAGATTAAAAATACGTGTGAGAAGAAAATCCCCAAACAGTTAATCTTAAAGGTCACAGACTAAAGTAGTTTAACTTCATAAAACAAGATCCTGAGTCCTGAAGGCTAGCCAGGAGAACCTTGGAATGTCTTATGTGAGGAGAGGTGAAAATCTTTGCATGTCTAATGGCATATTTATGACTAGACAAGCTCCAAGGAAGTCTGTGGTTGTTTTTTTGTAATCCTCAACACATCTGTTTTGTTAATTGGAAAGAGCTTTTAATAAAACTGAATGGTGGGTGCTTTTTAAGTAACCCAATTCAATAACTACATCCTTGCTTGAAAGCTGAAGCAACAATTGCTGCTTTTCCCAATAGTGTACATATTTGGAAACAATTGTTCCATTTTATACATTTACCAGGAGGTGTCAAGATTAGAGCTGGATTTTTCTGCTTGTGTCTAGCCTGGAAAGAATATATTTAAATGTCAGTCTCAGCTGACGCAAAACATTTTTCCTGACCTGAGAGAAAGAACTTGATTTTCTAAGAGTTGTTTATGGTTTTTTCATCCTAAAAACCAAATGGGTCTGTCATTTTCAAAATGCAATGTCATTTTGGAACAAAAAGTCAAAATATTTCACCTAGAAAATGTCAATGGATAACATTTATACTTCTCTGAATTTACTCTTTTGGCCAAACTGTTCTACAACATGATCTGACTTTCTGAATAGTTTCATTCCCTCTGAGACCACGTATCGGTTAATTTTATGTACCCTGGCAATATTTTCACCCATCTCTACTTAACACACAGATATTGCTAAGATTTGTTTTAACTTCAGTGTCACCCTGCAAAAGCACATCTTTAGGTGGTAGGGTCTGCCCCAGGCTGCCCACAGGGTTATGACCAAGGACAATCTTTGGAATAACTTGTCTGCAGCTAGTCAGGATCAGGCCAGGTTAGGATCTCTTGCTTTCAGAATGCATGTGCCAGCTTGCTCTGATCCTGTTATCTTCAGGCAAAGTTTTGCTTTCACTCATATCTACACATATCTAGGGCCTTATCCTGGAAATTCTCATGCCAGTAAATTTCATTGCCAGGACATTCCTTTGAAGGCAAAGCAACTGTTCCAAATATGATCAGGAGTAGGTGTGGACAGGAGCAGGCCTACAATCCGTGCACAAACACCTGTGCACTGTATTTGTGTATGTTCACCTTTTATAATGTTCAGGAAGTTGTGCTAGTAAAGCTCATTTTCCTTGAAGAATGTCAGTCTTAATAAGAACTAAGAAACTAGAACAAAGCCATCATGAATTCTAATGTATTTGAACATATGGCCCTAGGACCTGTTATTACCATATCAGTCAGATAAAGGAGTGGGAGAGTGGTTGCAACAGCACAGAAGGAAAAATGTTAACACAGCAAAAGGACTCTTTTAATTTTAAAGAAATATTCAATCTGTGAATTTAGTTTGCAACTTTAAAAAGTCTTGTGGATAGTATCGATTTCTTGCAATTCTTATTCAAATAGTATTTTTTCATTATTGTTGAAGTATTCCTTTTCTGTTTAAATTGAGGATTTTTCCGTAAATCTGCCTTTAGAATAAATGGGGCGTTTGAAATACTGTGTTTGCTCATTGTTCATGGTAGGCTGGGAAGGTAAGTAAAATAATCTCAAGCAGAAAGTGAATTCATGTTAGAGTCCATTTCCAAGGCACATCTAAAAAGCTAATCAGTTCATTTAGTCTCTGTCCTCCAGCTCTGAAATGTGTATCAGCAGCAAATGTACAGTTCCCAGGTCTCCAAACAGCAATCAGCTGATTCTGCCAGTTGCATATGTGTGTGTGAAAGAGAGGGAAATGTATGAAACCATTTAATTATATGTATCTGGAGCAAGAACTGGACCCGGGGTTGCCATAAGCTTAATGAGAAGTTTAATCAAGTTTTGCTGTAACTCAAGATCCTCTAGAGTTCCCAACCATCTTAGACATGTATAGTGTGACTTTTTCATGTTAATTCATTATAGGCATAATAGTATTTACAGAATTTTTTAAGCAAAAAAAGCTTTTTAAATGCATTTGATAGATTTATACAACTTGCCACAAGCGTGGATGCCTGGCCGCAGGTTAGGGAGTCAGGATAAGAGGTCTGGTTGAGTTTCCTGAATGCAGATGGTGCAGAGCCAGGATGGATTGTAGTGTCTTGCAATGAACTACTACCACCGTGTCCCAAAGCATTGCACCATCTGGATTGTGATCATTTGAAAATTTCTTAGTTTATATGTCATTAAAACATTTCTAAAGCTTTACTTGAGTTTTATACCAATCTTTCTGCTAAGTCTACAGCTGAGCAAATACAGAAACATTTGGATAATTGCTTTTAATACTTGCATTAGCCTCCATCAGCTTTCTTTAAAAGGATTTTTCTTTGAAAATGTTCCAGTGTCTTCTTTCTTTCCACAGATATCCACATAAATCAGTTTGCTCAAGATAGAGCAAACTGTCTAAGATTTATTCTGTACAGAGGACCATGACAAAGTCTGTATCATTTAAGTACTGTTTGTCTCTGAAATAAACCTGAAGTGACATGTAAATGCAGCTTAAGAGATGCACAGGCTTTGAGATGGCCTCATTGGGGTCTTCAACATCCTCATAAGGGGCAGCAGAGGGGCAGGTACTGATCTCTTCACTCTGTGTCAGTCACAGGACTCGAGGGAATGACATGAAGCTGAGTCAGGGCTGGATAACAGGAAAAGGTTTTTCACCCAGCGGGTGGCTGAGCACCGGATCAGGCTCCCCAGGGAAGTGGTCACAGCACCAAGCCTGACAGAGTTCAGAAAGTGTTTGGACAAAGCTCTCAAGCACATGGTGTGACTCTTGGGGTGTCCTGTGTCCAGGAGTTGGACTCCATGATCCTGATGGGTCCCTTCCAACTCAGCATATTCTGTGATTCTACACCTGGCTGTATTTTATCCAGCTGGTTGTTTAAGCGTTTAGGTAGAGGAGAGCAAAGACTAGATTATTCCCTGATTCACTCGTAAAATTGTGAAACTTGGAGTAAGCATTTTGATGAATGACTGTCTCCTTACTTAAAGTATACAGTAGCAAACCAGGAATATTTAAGGGGTCTGGACCTATTCGGGAAGGATGCATTTAGGGTATTAATATTAATAAAATCTAGTGATAAAATGATCAGTGCATTGTGCAACCAAGAGCAGACAGTAGGCTGTATGGTTTTCGTTGTTTTTCTATTATGACACTTTTTAAGTATTCATGCTGTAGCTTCTGCTAAAGAAAGGAGAGGATGAGAAGGGAGCCTGGGAAGAGCTGAAGTCCTTCTTGCATGAGATCTGTTTATCTGGCGGTTCCAACAGGAAGGAAAGATGATGGTGGATTCTGGTTCTGGGTTTGCCACACTTGCTGGGGATTGGTGTCTGGCACCACCCTGCCTTGTGCAGCATAGTCACTGTTGTCATTAGGGAACAGAACCTCTGCACAGAAATGTGCTCTCCCACTCAGTCCAATCTTATGGCAATAGGATTTGTAGTCCTATCTTTTGTCAATGGGATTTAGGTTTATGCAGTAAGGAATATGATTTTAGCTCGGAAAGGGAAGATAAGAGGTTTTTTCTTCTATACTTGGAGTTACACCGAATATCTAAGCACTTTCTTCTGGTAAGGTTTAGTCCAATAGGATTCACAACAGGCTGAAACCTCACTCTAGGAAAGGCCTTAAGGCTATAAGCCTGATTTCTTGCTTCTGACTCAGTTTTGCAGTTAAATCTTAGTGCAATGTCCATCAGTTTTGCTGGGCTTTTTTTTGTTCCTTTGATGTCTGCTTTTGTAAGGTATGTTTGTGTCTTCACAATGTTTTAAGGAAGAATTTCTCATTATCCACAAAAAAGGCAGGCAGAAACTTTTGTGTAAGGCTGAATATGAGGAAGCTTAATACTAATTGACACCTAGTCAAAAGCAAGGGCTGAAAGCCTCCATGAAAATTGCTCAACACCTCTTGAGACTGGAATATCCCAAAGACTTGCTAAAAACTCACCACATTCCAGTATAGAATTATTTGCCAAAAGACTCTGAATGAAGCAAAACAAGCTGTAAACTATTCACTGACAGATCACAAACAGAATGAGAGGCTAAATTTGTGCACTATAAATTCACTATAATTTGTTTACTCAGCTTCAGCCAGTTTATGGGTTATGCTGGAAATCTGCCAGGTCCTGGTGCAGCTGAGGCTCAGTAATTCAAGAAGAAACCTTGTTACCACTTATGATAAGAGGTTCTCGGTACTCCTCATGATAGAAAGTCAAATGAAATGAAAGTAGATCTTGATATGCTCCGCACTGAATTTCAATACTACTTGTGGGCAATTAGGTCAAAACATTGTCACTGGATGCGTGCTGGCAACAGGGCCTGTGGGCCAGGCTGAGGGGGTAGTGTTGTGTGTCACACACCCATGTCCAGGAAAGAACCATGATACCCACATAGAAAACACCGAAGCAAGATCCTGGTAACAAGGAATGACCAGTGATGTTTCCAAGAAGATTATTACAGGGCCTCATGGCTCAAGAAAACTACAACCACAAACTGTTGAGAAATTTCTCTTTATGCCCTTGAATCATGCCTGGCTTCTGCACGTGCTGGAGAACAGATTGCTGGTAATACATCAGAGGGCAGCAATGGAAAATGACCCTTTGAGATTCCATGCTCAGTGTATTTTGCAAACAATAAACAGGCACAGGGTAAATAAAACATAAAAAGACCAGAGCAGAGCCAACCCTAAATAGATCCTCTAGGAGTAATCCTCCAAGAGCTGAACATTCAGGCAATGGTACAACTTAAAAAATGTCAGTGTAAATACTCTTTTCTCCTTATCCTCAGCCTTAAGCAAATTTTCTGCTAAAAGAGTGGGGATTTTTACTACAGATGTCAGGAAAAGGGGTGCCACAAAGCCAATTGCCTCTGGGGCACTTTGAAGCCCAGCGGTTCAGTATCATGCTATTGCATGAAAATTACTGTGTGGAAAAGACTGTTCATTTTACATTGTCTATGCAAGAGACATGAAAAGAGCATATTCATAGCAATGAGAAGTAGAAATTCAGTATTTAACATCCATGCACAGTAATAATTGAAAAGGGTGTTAACACAGATGACCAGCTGATGCAGCCTCTGTAGCTCTAGTGGCCTCTTGCTGAGGAGAAACCTCAGCGCTTTTGCCGTGCCCTTAAAAATCCAGTGTTTTCAA
This sequence comes from Climacteris rufus, assembly GCA_013398175.1. Classification (NCBI taxonomy): domain Eukaryota; kingdom Metazoa; phylum Chordata; class Aves; order Passeriformes; family Climacteridae; genus Climacteris; species Climacteris rufus. Next base: position 872,565 of record VZRZ01006012.1, on the reverse strand, counting down.
TGAGACAATGTCCTTTGGTTATTTAAAATAAATTAAGTTTATTCTATCAATCTGATTCATTTTAATCTGATAAAATTTCAAAAACATTTCTGTGAGTAAAACCCAGGTTTTTAGGGTTAAACAATTTTCTGTGAGTCAGCGAAGAGTAATCTCCGGCTGCAATCAGAGCTCTGGATAATGGCTATATTTCAGACATACATTATGTGCACTTTAAGCAGATAAGTGTTAAAAAACGAAGTTGAAATAGCCTTCTTGTGAACTGTGCTAATACAGTGTGGGAAGGATGGTCTAACTGTGAAACTTGAACAAAGGGGGAAAAGAGATCATTGGAAAAACTTAATTCTGAAATGGTAAGTGTGCGTGAGGGACACAGGAAGACAGAATTATTACTATGTCCGAGCACTTCATGCCCTGCAGAAGCAAAGAGGATAATTTGGATCCATTTTCATTTACCAACCATGCCTTTTGAAGTGATGGAGTTTGGCAAGGGTGTTTATGACTTGTTTAACAATTACTAAATGAGCCTTTCTGTTAAAAAATCAAGCTGACTGTGACTCAGTAACATCTCAGATGTTACTGCTGTTTGATTGTATTAGATTGAATGATGTCTTGAGACTCGCATGGCCCTCAGAGAACTGTCATTTACAGTATTTAACATTTATTCAATGAACAAAGATTATGCTGAGCTAGAAAACAGTAAGCAAAAAAAAATCCAGGGTGATTATAAAGATAAGTGTGCCGGTATTTGATTTGGAGAGCTCTGATCTGTCTGCTCAGACATGCAGTGGAGATTTACACTTCCTTCCCAAATGTTCTTTTGGAGATATTTACTGTACCTACAGCAGACTTTGCTGAAATCGCATTCTGGAGGATACATGTAATGTGATTTGAAATCCATAAGATAACTCCAGTGCTTCATTTTAAAGATGAAACTTTATGAATTTTAAACAAATTCTAAGTAAAATGGACTCACACTGCAAATATTGCGTAAATTGTTCCACAATTTTATCTTGATTGAATGACAGCTCGTTAGCACCAATATTTTCCAGCATATTTGTTTCATAACTATATGAATGACAAAGGCAAAAAATTCTTTTTAAATATACACATTGATATTTTTTACCTTCTGTTGCTACTTGAGGTAATCTTAAAATACATGCTTCACCTTCAAATGTGACAGCTGTTTTGTTTTGTTTCTCTTTGATAGCTTCAACCCATATTAGATTAGTCAGTCTTTGGTGTTCTGCAGAAGCTGTCTGTATTCCAGGCTGCTAAAACAAAGAATATTTTGTATCTTGCACATTAAAGTCAGCATATTTTAAAATCAAGCACAGTATCATCTTTACAATATAAAATGTGTGAATCATTTATACATTTTTTGCTGTCAAATGTTGTTTGACAATCATCGTATGATAATGAAATGTATAATTAATAATAAAAATGCCAACATCTGTTAGCTTGCTATTACAGACTGATTCTAAGTGTACTACTTGGAATATGTCATCATTAACTTAATTAATATTAAAATCCTTTAAATACAATTTGTTTTCATTAGTTGCTAATTTAGGAAGGTACAAGGCATACAGAGTAGGTTCTATTTTTTCCCTTTGTCAATAACCAAATTTCACAAATGCTTTTCAAACTGTTTAATTAATGTAAATGTCCTATTAGCAGATGAATCCAGTTAGATTAATGTTCTGTTCAACTGTGATTGACTCAGCCTTTGCCTTAGCCAGGTTTGTCTTTTTGTGGAGACCCCCTCTCTGGGGGATGTTGTTATGCCTGGTGTCCTGCCCACTAACCACTTTATTTGTTCTTTCTGCTTTTTCCTGCCAAAATAAAACATATTTAGGTGCTTGTGCAACTCCTACTGCAATATGCAGGCCCTCGAGCTAATATTATGCAGTTATACAATGCATGTTTATAGCCCTGAGACACTCCTGCTCATTGAGGAGAAAAAGTTCTGAGGTCAGGTTCCCTTGGAGGTCTGATCAGCAACTGAATGGAAGAAAGCTCTCCCTGAATTTATGCATACATATATATATATATATATATATGCACTTACCTGTGTATGTATGTGTCTATTTACTACTATTTCCTACATTAACACTTGCCAAGAGAAATATTGGACACTTGGAAGATTGTGTGGTGAACAAACAGAGCCCGTTGTAGAGAAGAAATTCCCATTTCTTCTGTCATGCCATCTGCAGGGAAGGTCTTATCTCTGGGACAAACTGTGAGGGACTGCAGAAAAACAACCTATAAAGCAAGCCTGCCCATCTTTTAACATGCAAATTAAAGTCATCCTCCAGTAGTCTGAGAGCGACCTAGGGATTTGCAGAGGCCATCTGAAAGCTGCTAAGCTTCTCAGTAATGGGGGTGAAAACATCTGGCCATGGATGAAGATCTCCCAGAAACATCCCATTCTTCTGGTCACAGCTGAACTGGGAGGCATTTTGTCATTTTTGTGCTTGGAGTCTCTTGGTCATGTGTGTCCCTGTAGTCTTTCTCTGAAAAGCTATTAAGGCTTTTGAAAACAGTAGAACCACATAGACAGGCTTCGCTTTGATTTATTAAATTCTTATCTAAATATTGTGATAATTGATAATTGTGTTTAAATAATCCCGATGTTTTTGCAACAGTGGATGTTGCAAATTTTCATGGGAACAATGCATACAGCAGAGACTGACCACATTGTTCTTGACGTGCAATTAAAGCTGTCCACAAAAAGTGCCCAGATCTCCATTTCCTGCCTGGGAAGAGCTTGAGCTGGAATAAGTGAGAAAGCACTTTTTTTTTTTCTTCACATCCTTTTCCTCTTCATTAAATTCTCCATCCACCATTCTGTAGTGAATGCAATAGAAAGCAACTATTGCTGGTTTTGTGGAGTTACAATAAATAATTCATGAGTTGGAATTAACAGATTGTAAAAATACACTAATTAGGAAAATTTAAAAAAAAAAAAAAGGAAAACCAGCATTTATGCTGACCACAGAGATAAGACAGCCTTCTTCACTTCACAGTGATATTAAGGAAATTAAAATCATCAGTGAGGTTTTGTATGTAATTTAACAAGAAGAGCAATGCCATATTTCAATATGATCTGTAATAGTTCAGTCTCCTGTAGTATCTCTGCTTTTGTAGCATTCTTCCACCTCCAGCAGAAAGAGGCTGATACCTTCTAAAATGAAACTTTTCAAGCTAAGCTGGTTCACTTTGGTTGGCATAAATCTGGGGAGCTTCCAGGTCTAGCTGAGCTGGCTGACCTGAAGAAGCAGCAATCTCTGGGTGAGGGAAAGGAGCGACCTTTGTCGTATGTTCTGAGGGCACTCACCTCTTCCACCAGAAGCACTGGGATCTGTGTCTGTAAAATTCCTTCAGCTGGATGTATCAGTCCAAATGCCTATGGCTGACATTAGGTGAGTGAGTCACACCATTTGCCTTCATCACTCATGTGAAGAGTGACTAATTTCTCCTAACCACACTTGGGAGCCAAGCAAAGTTCAAGACGCAAATAATTTGTAACAGCTTTAGTGAACATTAAAGCAAACAGAATAACCCAACACTAAAAACAAACAATAGAAAGGGATGCAAGAAGCAGGTTGCTACTAGGCTTTGTTTTCACATGAACAGCTTCCCTGTTATATGATTTGTGTGGGGCAGTAGGATGGAATAATATTTTCAGGCAGGTTATTAGCAGTAGGTCAGAGGTTTGGGGTTGGTTCCACTCCAGAAATTTTTAATAGTGGATTGTAATTCAGTGCTGGATATAAAGACTGCCTGAGTCAATGATTATTGAAGCTATTTACTTTAATGAACTTTGGAGTGGATTTTTATATGAAAATCTGGAGAAGAAAAAGGGTTTTTTTGCATTTAGTTAGTTTTTTCCCATCCTGATTTTTATAAAGACAGAATTTGGGCTCATATTCTCTACTGCCTCCAGCATTTTGTTCCACCCTGCCTGCAAGAAGTGCTCCAGTCTGCCAGTGGAGCTGCTGTGACAATGCCTCCCTCCTTCCTTTCAGGCAAAGCAAATCCTTGCTATGCAAAATGTGCAGACTTGGAGGGTTATTGGTGAGAGTTGACTGTTGGAGAAGCTTAGCTGGCTGATCAGGGTAAGCCATTATCTCCAGAACCAGGAGTGGAAGCGTTTCCACGTCTAAGTGAACAAACCAGAAGCATGCTGAGGATATGTGATTCCCCCTGTGCCTAACCCTGTTAGTCCTTTTTCCCTCAGTCTCCCCCTTCCATCACTTTATTCAAGTGGGAGCAGCTTGGTATGCAGCAGTTGGTTTTGGGATTGCTGCTGTTACAGCAGTACATGTATGCTTTAAAAAAAAAAAAAAAAAAAAAGGAGAAACTGAGAAATTTGTAAAATCTCTGGTATTGCTAAATACATTTTTGACATATTTGAATGTATTACCCTTTAATCAGTTTAGCCAACAAAACATACTCATTTCAAATGGAGATGAGCACCTTTATCTGGCCACGTGCTTTATGCAGAGGAGATCAATAGTATTTACTAGTCTGCAAAAAATGGATAAATACAATATTCTGCAAGCAGAGAGTGCTGGGACCTCAACCTGATACCACTGAAGTCAAAATTTAAATGTTCCGATTTTAATGGGAACAAGTTGCAACTTTGATAAACAGAAATAAAGACAAAGCCAAATCAGTTAGGTATTCTTCAAGAGTAAGTGTTATAAAACATAACACTTACTGTAAAGGCAAAAAAAAATAATAATGTTCTTGCCACAAGTGTTCCATAGTAAGTGCAATAAACTAATGCAAATATAATATTTCCATTGGCTCATGTACCCACTTTATTTCACACATACAAGAATTGCATATGCCTAATAATCTGTGCTTTTGGTATGAGAGAAGCTGGGTATGGTCTGGCTTCTTTCTTGCAGAATTGAATCTGTCCACTTCTGCCACTATCACTAATACTTGTCTTTCTAATTCCCATCATGAAAAATGCAAGCAAAAGCACTTTTGATTTCTGCATTATGTATACAGAACTGTGTACCTTCTACCGTTTCCCTAGTCCAGTTAAGATAGTTATCTTAGATAGTATTGTTTAATCAGTGATTCAAATGTAAACAAATCCCATTTTCCCTTTGTGCTGTTAATGGTTGTAGTGCATCTTTGCAGCCTGCCTGCACTTTAGAAGCCAATGAATAGTTTCTGTGCAGAGGGTGAAGTATTGCACTTTGTGCTTGTACCATTAGCCATTTGAGGGTATTTTATAAAGCATCCACGAGGTCTGAAGGAGAGAGCCATCACATGAGGGACTGTAACCAGTCTATCAGGTTTCATTTGTGAGTGTTTTGCAAACCACCTTAAATCTCCAGATTTCAGTGTCCTGGTAGTTCCAGAGTAATTTTATTATTGTTTTACTAAAATTAAAATAAAACAATAATACGAATACTCATACTGTTCTGTCTTGTTATTCTCTCTATACACTCTCATATATCGGAAAAATTTCAGTGTTTAGGTGGAATCAACCAAAAGCATGCATTTACTAAGAATTCTCCCATTTGTCAGAAGTTTTGCTAAGGAGACAGACATTCAGATGAAAAGGGTAAAGTGTGTTTAGATATCTGCATTGCCTATTTAAATCATATTTAATCAGTGTTTGTAAAATACAAACCATTTGTAGCTCCATAGCTCTTCCCTGATCGTACAGTGATTCCCAACCAATGCTGTAGAATAAAATGTACCAATGGACTGGCAGCTAAAATTAATGATTTTGAGAATTGCTTCACCCTGCAGATCCTTTCTTTAAGATTTTCAGATCTGTCTCCCTTGGAGGCAGGTTTGTGCTTCTCCAGCTAAAAACTACGCAATATTAAAATAAAGGGACCCCTAAGTGACCTATTCCCACTCTTGGAATGCTCCATCACCCTATCCTTTTCTTTCACTCCCAGAGTTGATGTAGCTCATGTATTTCTAATGCTGAATCTATTCAAATTGAAGACACCAGTTTTCTAGGGCTTTTAGGAATTACCTCTGCCCTGAAAGGAGTCATATCACTTGTTTAAGTGGCAAAGGTTTGGCTGTTTTGGGAGATGACACCAAGTCCTACAGAGAGGTGGATGTGAACACAATCAAGCAAAGAATAGGTACCTCAGAGAGATATACTAGTGCCAAACAAAGTTTCTGTCTGGCATCAGCAATGTGTTTTGCCCCTCAGTATCTGGACTCAATCAATGAGTTTTAATTCATCTGGTAACTGAAAGACCCCTCTGATCAAATTTGAAAACCACAAGCCAGTAATAGCTGCGTGGGTAGATGAGAGGTTGGATGTGCATCAGAATAAGATTTCCTGTGTGTTTTGACATTTTATAACAAAAGCAGCAAGTGTAGCAAACCACATCAAACTCATACAGTTGAACCAATTAAAAACATCAGCAAGTCATCTGTGCACTAAAGTCCATAAAGGTTAGTGAGGTGAATTATTTCCTCCTTAAGGACCACCACAAATTAGAGGAAACTGGTCAATCTTCATAAACAGGACACGTAATATTTTCTGTACATCTGAGTTAGCATGGCAGCATGGAGCTGAAAGCAGAAGCAGGAATAAAGGAGTAAAGAGTGTCAGTATTCATCATTGTGGATTTATTTATTGCTTTGCTAGGCCAGTGCACACCTTTCCACATGAAGGTGGTATTAACTGAGGGAAGTATTCATCATCTCCTTTGTTTGACATAAGATATAAATCTGGTCTAAAGGCTGCTTAAAGGAAATTATTTTTGAGAATTGTGTAAAAAACCATATTGGTTTGGTTTTCATCAAGGCTGCAGTTCTGGCCACAAATAGCTAAGCAGAACACCAATTAATTGGGCTGTAACTGGCAGCACATTCTATTGCCCTCGCTCCAAAGCTGCGTCTCGGGCCACTCACTCCTGATTCAGTCACACACATTTAGCTCATGATGGCTGTTCAAAGATGGGATAAAGCCGTTAGCATCACTGTATTTTTTGAGTCTAAACTTTGTGATTACAGTTTTCCTGAGAGAGTAATATTTTCTGTGTAAAGGATACTTTACAATGTATTGGAATTTAACTACAAAGATATACACCTTCATAAGTACAGGCTATTAAAACAATTTACTAGTATGTCAACGAGTACCAATATGTACATAAAACCAGAATAATTTGATTTGTTTTAATGCACTGAGCCAATCCAGCAGTGTGCTGTCAAGTGCTATTGAGAATCACTTTGCACTAACGGGATGACATGACTGGAATCACATTCACTGCACATCTTAGTTCTATTGAATGATCCAGAGCTGAAATGAATGACTGACACTTTGTGAATAAAAGAAGAAAGCAATTGTGCCATTCACACTGCATTAAGGGTGAAAATTTACTTTCATTATATTGGGTGTTAAGATTCACTATGTTAGAGTTCATTAAAGTGGGTGGGAGAATGGGACTCAGTGAATAATTAACAATAAGTAATTTATCAAGGAAATCTAGTTTTTTCTTCTGTTTGTAGAAAATCCATAAGCAAATCACAGCTACTTTAGAAGTGTTTGCTATGCAAACCTATTTTTTAAAAAAGGATTTTCCCCCCAATTCTTAGCAGTGTGGATTGATTGTAATTTCTCTGTGAAGCTATATGGTACTTGTTAGTCATATGGCATTGATTAGCTAGTTTGTCAGAAAGGTACATTATTAGCTCTCTCCTGCCTAACTGGATGTGTTTGCCTACTTCTCTAAAGCAAACATCAGCATGAACACATGCAAATCTAAATTTTTTCTTCACCAAAATCTCATCAATGACACTTTGAAGGCTATTTGCCATGAATGCTGGTGCCAAAAAAATGATGTTTCTTGAATTTCTGTGAAATGTAAACAGAAAATCTGATATACAAGTGAATCAATTTGACATAATGTCAATATTTGCAGAGTACTTATACAATATTTCATTTTCTTTACAAAGTTGTATCTCTACATGTTCAAATTTGAAATAAATTAGACAAAGAAGCCAAATAGCAAAATATACTCTGACATGCAAAATAAGCAACGAATAGCAAACATCTGCATTACAGTGTGCAGTGCTTTGTTACAAAAGGCATATTTTGAATACAGAGACCATGACAATGTTTTTCCCAACACTTTTTTTGTGTTTATGGCTCCACTGAAGTAATTTTGCCATTAAATGCAGTGAGATCAGTATGTTACCCAAAACAATTGACCATTGTCCTTTCTAACAGCCCAGTGCACATTGTTCTGCAGGCTTCCTCCTTCAAATCCTAGGCTCCCTCGTGCCACATATTTAGCTTTCCTCTAGTAGTAAGTGCCAGTATCTGGTTGAGATCTGTGGATTAAAAGCTTTACAGGAGTGCTGAGAATTATTATTATCTTAGTTATCACTATTTTTCAGAAGTATTTTCCAGGACTGCACAGGCTCTGGGCCTCTAGATTGCAGGGTCAGACAATGCTGAGTGCCTGACACTGTAATAACAAGAGGATTCATTCAAATAGAAATGGTGGTTGCCTCCTACTAGTTCTGATAGTACTCAGGTAAAGGAAAGATGTCAAAGGATGCCTGTGGGAAGAGATCTATCTCTAACCCAAAGCCATCCATAAAGTCAATAAAATTAATTTCTCCTTCATAGCTTATAGAGAAAAAGGTGAATTTACAGTAATATAGAGATACTGAGTCCTGTTAGCAAAACAGAAGATATCTTATAGTTAAGTGTATATAAAGCCCTCTTTTAATGCCTTTTCAGAGCTCATGTTGCCAACAGTTATGCCTGAAGTCTTTTATGTGACAAACTTGCCTGCACACCTGGCAAGCAGCGGGCTGTGCTCCCTGACAGGGCTGGATTGGGTTACGGGGGGGCAGTGCCAGGAAAGTCTCAGGAGGGGTGTCTGAATTATTTTTTAAGAAGAAAAGCTTCAAATGGAAAGTGTAACCCAATGCTTTCTAAATGTGGAGACATGCTTAAAGAGCAGTGCTATTTGGTTTCTCTCTACTTTAGAGAAATTTAAATCCTTAGTAAATAAATCCTGCTCTTCAAGTACTGAACAAATGAAATCGCCCGATCAAAATTTAGAGAAGCCCCTGGTGCACATTCCAAAAGCAGGAGGGATGAGGAGAGAGTCAGACTTGCTAAAGAAGAGCTAAAGCTCAATATTTAGCACCACAGAGCTAAATTCTGTCCTTGGATCAACTCAGAGGAGCCGGGATAGCCTGGGTGTAAACTGAGAGCAGAGCCTCACCTTCCTGGAGGAAGATCACAGCCAAAGCACAGCAAAGGCACTCCTGTAGTAGAAACAACTACTTTCAGAATAAAAGTCTTCCTCACTTTGAAGCCTACAGGCATGACAAGCACAGGCTTAGCAAAAACAGACAAAGGGAGAAAGACGGCAAAACAGAAGATTACAGGAATTTCTTTAAAGCACCTAATGTACGTGGAAAAACTCTTTCATGTTCTTGTGCAGTTGTGATCTCTAGGCACAGGTGTGAGCACAAACACATTCCCCCGCAGTGGAGGCTGCCAGCATGGGAGAGGAGCTAAATCTGTCCATGCTGATGAAATGCTCTTCGAAAACACATGGCTGGGACATGCTCTCGTAAGAGTTTCGCATGAGTATGATCAGGTCTGTGGTCAGAGAAGCAGCAGGGATGTGGTAGGGCTCATTCAGAGCTAGTCAATCCTCTTTCAACAAACAGTTTGGTTTAGGACTTCTTTTTTTCTCAGGAAAATATCAGTCAAGCAAAAACAATCCCCATCCAGCAATTCAGCTGTGCCTGTTCACTCTGATGAGTCACTGGAGCAGAGACTCAAACCTGCAGCGTCGACACCAAAGGTGAATGCTCAAACTTGCTGGATTGTAGAATCCATCTCTCATTAAGTTTAATAATATTTAATTATTCCTACAAATTGGAACAGCTCAAGAGCGACAGAAAAATCTCCTTTCAAGTGACTGGCTCCTAGTAGTTAGAACAGGTATGTGGGATGTAAAAGTTTGGGTTCTGAGTCCTTGCTTTGACCCATCCTGAGCAGATTTGAGACTATGAGGTGACAGATCCTAACCATGAAGTTAATGGCTAAGTCGTTGTCAGGTCTTCTCTCTGGTCTTCTAGGAGGAAAAAAAAAAATTAACAGAAGATGTAGTTCCTCCTCATGTAGTAGAGGAGCATTTGGAACCTCCCAAATATCTGATAGAAAATCTTTTATGCTCCCTTTGTTCTAGACAGGAGCACAAGTACATATTTATATGGAGCACAATGAAGTACTTCAGGAGCTGGGTAGCTTGGACAAACACGAGGTCCCATCTTGCAGAAACCACATTTACACATCTGTGATAAATTCAGCCTTGTGTGGAAGGCTCAGAAAATGGCTCCTATATTATTTCTTTCATCTTTTAATCCAAATAGGGGGTTAACTTTTTCACAGTAAGATCTTCTCTCCCCATTCCATGAGCCATTCTATCTTCAATAACAATTTTCTTTATTATTTTATCTGCTGTCATTGTCCAAGATTTAAGTAGTTGGGCATTAAAGCCAGGCAAGAAGATGCAGATGTATGTAACAGTGGTACAAGACACACACAAACTAAACCTATTCTACATCCTCTTATGGCCCTTAAAGATGATTGAAAGGGGGCCAAAAGAGGTCCCACAAGACTGAGGGGCCTTTAGCATATTCTGCATGTTTTTCCCACAGATAATTTGGAAGAAATACAGTGTACTTTTGCATGCCCCCAAAGTAAAATTACAACCAGCTGATAGAACTATCTCAGCAGCAATGAGAGTCAACTCAGAAAGGCAGGTTTTGTTGCCAAATAACACAGATTGTTTATAATGAATATAAACAATTACACTGCTGACCAGATTCCCAGTACATTTCCATCCACAGAATATACAAAATACTGCTCTGGCACTGGTCTCTCAAATATTTGCCATATATTGAGCACTTTCAATGAATGAAATCCAGTGAAAATGACACAGAGGGAATTCCACACCACACTGTTCCCATTCCCCAGCATTTTTTGTTCCACATACTTATTTTTGCCCTTCATATTTTAATCCTCCAAAGCAAAATGCTTCTTGATTCACTATGATCTCCCCCTCCTTCTTTGATCCCACATTGATTTTTCTTGTCTTCTCATGTAGCAAGTTTGACATTGGGCAAACAAGAAGACAAGGGGAGTTGTTGTGGTAACTCTTGCAGTTTTTCTTCTTATCTCTTTCTCTGCCACTTCTCAGTGCAGATCTTGACAACATGACCAGTCTTTCCAAAGCTGAGACCGTATGTAAATTGGTGATAGTACAGAAGAAAGGCTTTCCACTGTAACATCCACCCAAGGAGACTAAGCCAGGACACTGCCAAGCATTTATCTGAAAGCTGAAGCTTCAGAGGCTTCTAGTGCACTGTAAAATTTAAACCCTCCTATGGGACACAACAAAGTATCCACAACAAAGAAGAATCTTGCAAAAGAGAACTCCTTTCAAAGGTCTTGTGATAGAAATATATTACATATGATGTTAACCCAGGTAATTTGCAAGAAAGTTCCATAAATCATCATTTCAGTGGGTCATGAACTTCAAACTGTGCATTCAGCTCAGCAATTTCATTAGAGCAGAATAACCTTATTTCCATACAAAGAGCAGTCATGGTGCTAATTCTAAAGTAACAAATTGTCCTTTTGTTTCAAAACTTATTAGTACTGTCACTGACAGATATGGGGAAGAAAAAAGAACCAAAACAACCAAGAAAAGTTGGCCTTTTCAATGTTGTCCACAGAGGGGAAGTTGAAGAATGATGAAGACCACAGCACACTCCTTGCAGTTTTCTGCTGGAAAGAAATGTGTTTTTCTGGCAGAAGATAAGTTGCTTTAGTTATTATGGAGTCAAGAGCAAGCTTTGTGTATACCAGTTTGGAGTACAACTTCCAGCAACTGCTTACAGATTTCAGTGCTGTAGCCCCACGTCTTCCTTTTTTTTTCTTTGGAAAGCCACTCTTGTCTCCACAATGTTTTCTCGTAAGAAACAAGAATTACTTACATATTGACGCAAGAGATTAAAAAAAAAAAAAGTGGTTTCCTCAAACCACTCCTACCAACTTTATTATGAGTGTTAGGAAGACCTCTGGATTAAAGCTGCATCTCTCTTTCTAGAAAGCTGTACCTGTGATACTGCCCCATCACCTTATTGCTACGTCTCTCCTTGCCCATTTCCACCTGTCACCCCCCTGGGGTCAGGCAGTCTGCAGCAGGCTTTGAAGTTCTGATCCTCATCTCAGCCAAACTCACTCATAATACTGAAGAGGTTTCTCAGTTTCTAGTTTTATTATGTCGTGCACTTACCAAAGCTCATGACACTGACAGTGACTTTATCAAAAACAGGACTAAGCCTGTGATGCTGTAATTAAGGTTTTAGGTGAAAATACAAATTCTTCTGCAAACAATGAACTGCCATAAAATATTAAGTGCCAACAAATCAGTTGGCAGTTATTTTTGCAAGGCCTTGGGTAGAGCAAATATGAAAAAAATAATGATACAGTATGATACATTTTAGTCTGGCCTTGAAAATCTGCAGTTACTGCAGCTGTGGGTGCCTTACACTAACTACATCCTGTTTATAAACAGCCAGCACAAAAATGTCACTTTTCTGATTTGAAGCCATTTGCTGTAGCCAAATACGCATTTCACGATAACAAGTGTCTTAGCCAGTTAGAACTCATTTATCTCCCCTCAAATAAACAGTAATCAGCTCGCCCATTGGTGGCAGTGGCTCAGTTTGTACGTGGCCTTCCTACTCTGAATATGCAAATCTCTCCACTCCCATTAGGTCCTGAAGTGCCTCTGCTCACCCTGCCTGCTGTAAGTGGTGTTTCTGAGCTGTTTGTTTGGATGACAGTACCACAGCTTATCACCCTCTGCTAAAGATAATCCCACAAAGATAACTTTAAAATGTATATAAAATAAAAAAAAAAATACCATGTCACAAATAAATAAAGCTGACTGTTGAATATTTTGACCTAGTAGTGGCTTTTCAATACTAAGAAATAATGGTAGGAAAACAGCTCTTGCAGATGGGTGGATCTTATCTGTAAGGACTGGATCAGGCAGTGTCTTAGTCCCATGCCAACAAGCCTGGTGGGAGTGTGTTTGCAGGGCTAGGTCTGAGTAAGGCACATCTCAGAAACAAAGTTTATTCCATGTATATGCACAGGCTCTTGCTCTCAATATAACAGGCTGCCTTCCCAGCCCTGGCTGGTGCTATGCCTTCTATGTTGTTCTGGTTTATTTTTTAATAAAAGATAGTTTAGCCGACTGCATCATGTTCCAAAAGTTAAATTCCAAAAAATATATTTTTGTTATTAAGAAAACCCTGAATCAGCAACTCCTTGTAGGCTTATATGCAAGCTGCATGAGCAGGTTTGTAAAGGGTGTGTACATGCTGATCTTGCAGAGATTTACATCTGAGTGTAACCCATCTCTCTCTTCCCCAGCCCCACTAGTCTCAGAGAAGTGGTTGTGAACCCACAATATCAGTTAACAAACCATCACTGTGGTTAAGGCATCACTGCTCTGCTTTTCCCAATTCCCAGTCCAGTGTCAGAAATTTCTCCACATTTATTCAGCAGAATGGTCTCCAAGACTTCTCCCCATTTTTCTGCTAGGCTGTTACATCTTTTAAACCACATTAGGTTTAAATAGTTTAAGCAGGTGGTTAAGTTGCCTGCCTGATTTTGCCCAGAGAGCACAGGGCAGAGGCAAGTTGTCTGTTCTGCCAGCAGAGTTATAGGGAGCAATGGCTGGCAGAGGGGCAGTAAAAAGCATCTGGGCCTGGAAATGAGCATCAGCATGTGGGAGGGGTGAGTGTGCTCAGCATGAGCACCTGGCCCTGCCCTGGTGCTGGCAGATTCCTCTGCCCCAGCAGAGCCCCCGCGCTGCCCAGCACTGGTTGGAAACTCTTCTGGCGTATCTCCTCACAGGACTCGAAACTCTGCTCTCAACCAGGAAAACTGCTCAGATCATTAATAATTCCAGCCTACATCAGTGGGCCTTAAGTGCATGTTCAAGGCTTGGCCGTCTGCACATGGAAGGGAACATGTCCAGGGAACTTAGCTAAGCCACAGGACTTTGCACTGAAGCAGCCGCCGCAGGCTCACGCGCTCTGCTCCATCCACTCCTTGGTGGGGTACAGTGTCTGACAAACAGGTGGTAACAAACAGCTTGAGGAAATTGCTGCGTCTGCTTTGTCAACTGAGCATGTGTCCGAGCCCTGAATCCATCTTTCAATCAAGATTTTAATAGAAAATGTAATCCTAAAAATGGTATTTCTGAAAGGGACCCAGTAAGGAATAGATGGAAATGTAGGTATGGTTTAGAGTGAAATCAAAACAAAAAATCAGTCGAAGTGCTGTTAAAAGGTCCCGTGGTGCTGAAAGCAATCACAATTACAGCAATCAATTATGAAACTGTAAATTGAAGTTCAAAACTGGCCAATCTCCTTGTCTAGTTTCACTTGCAAGGTTGAGTCTAGCTTGAACAAAGAAAATAATCAGTAAACGAAAGAAAAATCATGAGGAAACATGGATCCAGTGTTAATATTTCCATCCCTTTCACTGGGCTATGATGAGAGAGACTAGAAAAATATGTATTGTAAAATACAATCTTATCTTGTGCTCCCCTTTTAAGATTGATGAGTTATAAAAGCAATTAGCTAGAAATGTTTTTAAAACTTGTCAAATACATTATTTGACAAATATATTAATAAATCTTGTATCTAGTAACAAACTGCATGAGCTCTGAAAACTACCTCATCATTTTAAAACAACGTGAAAATCTCATTTCATCCATTGATGAATCACCTGCCTACATTGGCAATAAACTGGCACAAGCAAGACAGAGACATTTTTATCTTTCAAATCACATGAAGTGCATTTCAGGACACTTAACACTTCGCTAAATTTAAGCAAAGGCAAAAAAAGGCACGTGTGTGTGTGTTTTGAGATAGTGGATGCACACACATAGGTTTGGGGCAGTTCTCTACATCTGTGCAAACTCCCACTCTGGTTTCTCTGGGAGGATTCTTCTCAGCACAGGGAATGGTGGAGGTCCACAGGCACAGCTGAATCTCTTTCTAGTCATCCCCAGCTCACCTGCAGCTTCTGAACTGGGAAAAGACCCACTTAACCCTTTAGGCACCCCAAAAAAATTTATTATAGATCAAACTTTATATTCTTATCAGCAACTTCAATCTCAAGCAGTCAGGTGGCTCCATGCAGACAGCTCATGCAAAGAACCTGTGTCACCTCCAGTAACCCTAATGTATCCCGTTTAGGAAAAAGCCCTTCCTCCTCCCATCCAGGTGGCACACCTTGAAGTTGAGAAGCTCACTGCCCTCTCATTCCCCTCCCTCCCTCTGGCCGTGGCCTTGTCAACAGCTGAATTTGATAAAAGTGAGACAAACATTGAAACCCATATTTATTTAACAGTTTGTGTAATTGCAGAACTGCTTGTCCTGTATGTTTAACTGACAGTGGCTTTCAGACCTGGTGGATGCTTCCTCTGGCAACTGTTTTTTTGCCTCATACACTGTTTGTGATGCATTGTCACTTAATTGGGTTGAAATTAAATAAACAGAGCCAATCCAATTCTGCAAGGTTACGGACTCATATCTGTGTACTGGACTGTAGTAACTGGCTGCTTTGCACTGCCAGGGGATGTAAATTGTGTGCTTGGTTTGGTGCCTATGCAGCGTGTACTGAACTCCTGCTGGCTTCTCAGGGAGTTCCTAAGCTGTGGCCAAACCCAGCTTCACCAGGTACTTCTCCAAAAGAAAAGTTAAATTCTCGGTTCCTTGCAGTCTAAAATGTAGTCATTCATGATACATCTCTGAATCATAGTCAGTTCATGCTGTTTCTATCCACTATCAGTAAACTAATCTTATTGTTGTGCCTTTTTTTTGCCACGTACTGACATTTGCAGATGAGATGGCTGGAAGTATGAGGTCTTTGTGAGGGAGAAACAGAGGGATACAGTGGTTATCACAAAAGTTTCATCTGGAAAAGATTTGGATCTAGTAAGAAGGGAAAGAGAGGAAGAAAAAAAAGAAAAGTCCTTTATTCAAAATCAAATATACAAAAGCATGGCTTTTGGTGAAGAGCTGAGTGGGAACCTACTACTTAGTTTCTCAGAAGTTTCTGCGAAATAGAAGTATTGCCTGCTGGATCATTGTCTCTATTTCACAGACTGACAATGCCAGATCTTAGCTGAGAAAGGAATGCAAGTCTTCACATCTTGAAGTCAAGGTGCATACTCTCTTGCTTTTTCTTGAGCATTGTTTCTGCTTATCTCCATTAACAAGAAGCCACACCATATATTAGTAGACAACTTGGCCTTGGAATTTATTTTGCAGATTTTGTATTGCCTTATAAACACAGAGCTTCCTTAAATTGTCATCAAAATACATTACCATAAAATTACTGAAGCAATAGAAGAAAAAACCTACAGCAGTGCTACACCAAATTCTACTTAAAGTACTATGCTGATCTGTGAAATTCATTGTCCTTGCAGGGATCTAACAGCTTTGCCATATTCTTTCACTGATACGAGTAGAAAAAGAAAAAGAATCACACCTTTAGCAAAAGTTGATTTAATTTCCATGGAACTGTGGGCTCCAATCTAGTAGGATCATCTTAACTCTTCTTATATGCAGCCAGCACTAACTGCTGTTCTTTGCTACTCTTCACCTTAGATAGACATTTATGTCTGAGTAAAGTGGCTGTAATTTATATCTGAGCAAAGCAGGGCTCTTGATTTGGAGCACTTTTCATGGGTGTAAATGACAAGCCCAAGGCAGCAGCAAATCTAGCCCAGGAGATACAGTCAGAAGCGTTTCAGGGAGCTGGGGAAATGAGACTTTTGATTATTGTGATCTGTACTGGGTAGATGTTGCAGGCTGTGTGACACTTTGCAGAAGAGAGTTGTGGTTTTGCTGAGCCACCCAGTGCCTCGTGTCCCACACTCGGGGTGTGTGGGGAACCCAGGCAGGGAGCCCTGCGCCTGCCCCAGGTGGGAGCATTTCCATGAGACCTCCTGCACCTCACTTGGAGAAGGGTTTAGGGAACCTCCCAGATGTGCAGACACAGAGGATGTTATGATATGAGCACTGTGATTCTCGGTAAATAAACTGTTGGAAAATGGCAGTACCCAATTAAATGGCAATAAAGATTTTGTTGTTTCAGTTTTATGCATATTTTAAGACAAAATCTGTGATGAACTGCATTGTGTATGCTTGCACCAAAATAAAGAAGGTAGCATGGCATATAAATAAGTTTAGCATTAGACTGGTATCTTTTTCAAATTATGACTCACTAACAGAGTTTTACAGCAATTTGATTACAATTTTACTGCATGGAGGACTCTTTTGCATCTGTTTCACAGATATCCACCTTTTAAATTTTATTTAATTTGTATTGATTTTTCCTGCACTTTCATAAGCAGGCATCACACATCTGAGCACACGCAAAAATGATTACTTAAGTGATGATTTAAAAATAATGGATGTACATTAGCACATGAATGATTAATTCCTTTTTGTGAGTACAAGCATCCAGGCTATGGCTGAGTAAAATATTGATGGTACAAAGGAAATGAGCTGTTTCTTAATTTAGTTTTGTTCTGGTAATGTGTAACTAATGTTGTTCCCTTCTAGCAGTATGCATTTAGTGACCCTTTTAAATTTTAATACCTAGTGATAGCTAAACTAATAGTTTCATGGGACATATAAGACGGGGTTTTGAAAAGATACAGACAGAGTTTACGTGCATTAATTTGAGACTTTGTAACACATTTTACACTAATAGGTACTACAGAAGAACCTAGGTAAAGTCTCCACACATAGACTGGCATTTCACTAGAAAGCTGAGGCTTTTTTGGACAGGACATATTGAAAAGTGGAGACTTTGTTGTCATATTAGTCTCATGAGGCTGTGGCATATGAATCCCAGTTCATCAAGGCCTGATGCTCTTGTGAGGCACTTGAGAGTGTGGGGATTTCTGACACTGGTACAAAATGGGACTGCAGGACTGCTCTTACCGCCTGACACTTGGGCACATGTTTACCCTAAATGTAGGGGAGCTGGAGTGCTGAGATTAACCCCTTGTGGACTCCTACAGCTCCAGTCAGAGGTACCTACATTGTGTTTTCTCATCATTCCACAGCTGTTGAGGTGTTTCTGGAAGTTTTTGGCACAACTACAGCACCCTGAGGTGTTTTCCCACCTATTTGCTGCTAAATGCCACGGTGGGGAGAAAAGCACTGAAGGCCAAGCACTACTCATGTGATTCTGCCCACACCTTCATGGCAGGCCAGGCTCACCCACTCCAAACTCGAACCTGGCGCTGGTCAAACATAGCAGGATGGGCTCAAAACCAAAATAGAAACATTTTAAACACTCTGTGGATGTGTCTGGGCAGCAGTGCATGTAAGGACACAGGTTAAGGTAGAGCACAGCTCCAGGCTTCGACATCCTCAGCTGGGAATACAACCTTGTTACTCAAGGTTGATATACAGACTGGATTGCTGGCGCTGCCTACCCCTGCCCATCTGCTGGAATGGCACTTTGCCCACAGTGTGGTGACATGCCAGGTTTCATTTAAAGTAGGTGTCTTCTAACAATGGGTTTAGAAAGCAGCCTGTTGAAGACAGCAACTGACACTTCTTTCTTCAATAGGCTATTTTTGGAGTGGGAACACTTGCTGGCAGCAAGTGCGAAGGGCCTAAATCGGTTTGTGCTAGTCAGCTGCACAAAAAATCTCATTTGCTACAGTAACAGAAGGTTTGGGCTAAAAAGTAAAGCTATTGCTTCCATTTGCTCTTGCTGGCCTCACATGGGAGTGTTTATTGTGGATACTTAATCCCACTTTACCAAACTGCATGGCAATTTGCAGGTGAGAAGGGAAAAGGAGGAAGAGGAACAGTGTATTGCTTTTGAGACAAGAAAGGGTGCTGCTTTGTTTAATTTTAAACCATGATCCTTTGATATTTTCCACTGCTGCAATGGATATTATATGGTAATCCTGCCAGGACATTTTGTATGTGAGGAAGAGTTTGAGGGTTGGCTCCCCAGATGACATTTGAAAACTATAGTTTTCTTTCTTTTTCCTTTGGCAACTGAGAGAAAAGAGGGATCTTCACTCAGTCCCAACAAGAAATCAACAGGCTTTCTGTCATCAGGTCTGTTTGAAAGCATTTTGAAGATCCTAGGGAAAACACAGACTTAGTCACTGTCAAAAGTTCATGAAGGGGTGTAGATCAGAGAGCAAGTTAATGCATGCAGCTCTCCCAAGTGACGTTCTGGATACAGGACGCCTGAAACGTGGGCAGGGTGTAAAACCACATGGCTTTAAGAGCAGCCCAGATGGCCAGCAACCCCAGGAACACATGCACACGTGCTATCCTGATCCTTCTAGGAAGGATTTTGAATCTAAATTGTCAGTCTGACATCAGTGCCATGACATTACTGATGGGCAGGAGTGATAGATGATCCACCTTGCAGAGAGCTTCTCACTTGGGTCTGTAGTAAAAAGTCATATGGCCTAACATCCCTCTTCTGACATGTCCAAAGCTCATCTGAGCTTGAGTTCTGACAATGTGATGTGGTGGGAGTCCAGTTTGACCATGGCCCTAGTCTGCTCTTCAAATCACCTGTCAGCTGGCTGAGCACTGGACAGTTTGCTTTCTCCCCACTCTGCCTTTGCTGTCTTCCCCTGACTCCAATCCCTTCTTCCCCTGGCAGGGCACTCCAGGCCTGGGGCAGTGCAGGGCACTGGCCAGGTGGCAGGGAGCCTGCTAAGCCTGTGCTCCATGCAGCTGGGCTCCACATATGGAGAGTGTTTCTCTATGGTCTGGCTACACAAGGAGGTGGAGACCTTTCCATCCCTCTCTGATTTAGTGCTGAGCTCTTGGCCTGATGCACATACATGGATAATAATGGCAGGGAGAGAAATGACCAACTAGGCATTCTCTGCCAGCAACCAAAGTACATATGCACAAAATAAACAATCACTGAGATTCTTCTGAATGTGGCAAGTTATTCAGGCAGCATCTGAAGTACTCAGATAAAACATCCAAGTCTGAAACAGCTTTTGATAAGAAAGCTGAGAATAACCTGCAGTTATCTTTGGCTACTGGACAGTAGAGACTTTGTTATAAAATGATTTATTTGCTATAACATGGCTGCTAAAATCCTGGCACCTTGTTATGCATCTAACTTTTAAAAAGTCAAGTCTATAAAAGGAGCTGGAAAACTTTGACTGAAACCACAAATACCATTTCTTCCATTGCTTCCCAAGTAGTGAACCACTTTTCATGCCCTCCTCTTCCCCACAAAGACACAGAAGAGAGGAGATCTGTAGCTACTGGTGACAGCAGCTACGACTGCATCACTCCAAGCAGCAGAGGGAACAGAGTGCCTGCAGCAGTCTCTGTGATTTGCCAAGAACGGAGATGTCACAGCTTACTCTTTTTTCGAGCTATGTCAGATAACAGTGTCGGCATTCCTACCTGAGCCTATTTTTCCAAGTCATGCACTATCCAGAGTATTTAGTTATAACTTGATTATTACTGCTTGTTGCTGTTGGTGATGTAAATTCTCCCAGTATGCGATGCAAATAGGAGATTTTGTGGGATAGAAGAGGTGCCACTGCTAATTTATATTGCCTTGGATCCAAAGTGCTTTCTACACTTTTGACCTCACACACCCGCCTCTCCTAGACCAAGCCTCCTCCCTTGACAGCTCCTTTGCATGACTGTTTCCTGCATGAGTTGTCACAGACAATGGTATTTCCCCAGACTCTGTGGAGCTTTGCATCACTCGAGATTAGTGGGCTGACATGCACAGTCATACAGGCAGCTGGCACACTGTGATCAGTGAGACAATGTGGGGGTGAAATGGGCCACCTATCTCATTGTCACCTACTGCCACCTCACAGGTGAAACTGTGTCATCTTGCATCCTCTAAACAGAAGTAGTAGGACGTGTCCCTGGATCATAGACAGGGTGCTTCCAGACAGGGTGCACATTTCAGATGTTGATGGAGGGAAGGAGTAGCAGTAACTCTAAAGGATTAAACAGTCTGTATTCACTTCTGCCTCTTAATTTTGATAATGTGGTATATAGAGGTTAGTAATTGTGTGTACTCACCTTCCATAAGTGGAAATTTTTCTTCTGCACTAATGTGCAAAGCACAGAACTGAGGAAAGCAAACCTTTCATGGATGGCTCTGTTACAGCTACACAACAGAAAGGATTTTGCAGTCCTCAGCTAGCACACAAGAAGGAACACTGAGGTATACCAAAGCTAGAAGTCACTTTTTTCAAACAAACAGTAATGTTAGATAAGTCCACAAGTGTCAAAAAACTAATTGACGGTAATCACCTATGCCTCAAGAACAAAATATCCTAGGCTGGAGTCAGATACTGATACGTCAAGGGGCATACACTAAACAGAAACTCAAGGTAATCTACCAAAGGCAGCAACTCCTGTCATTACTGATTGTGTGTGGGCTATGAACTTTCTGTGTGTGTCACAGAGGTAAAAGTAAATAGTTTGATCATCTTTCTTCAAACCTAGGATGAGGATCTACCCTCTTGCTGGATAGGAATGCCATGTGTTAAGGCTTTATTTCAGAATTCAAGCAGATACAAATTTGCAAGCAGTTTGTTTACCTTTCTATTCTTAGTAATTACTGGCATTCACTATTTTGTAAGCACCCTCCCTACATCAGCCATGAATAATGTCTGTCTGATCCTTTACAACTGTTTCACTGTCACCCAAATGAGGCAGGCTTTTGGCTCCTGAATCAGTGTTAGGCTGGACAGCTGCTCAGCTGTGACAGCCCAAGGAGCTGCCTCAGGCTGGCCCAAGGGGGATGCAGACTGTTCTAAATTACATTCTTAGAGACTTATTTAAGGCCTTAATCTGTGGAGTTATATTTGGTGGGACAGTGAAGGAGCAAGGTTTATGTGTGTCTGTGTGAGCCTGTACATGCACATGTCTAATTACTTGTTTTCTGTAATACTGAAACCTCCATGACTATAAAATGTCATCAGCTGCTACCTGTGGACTCACCTTTGTGTAGGACGTGATTGTTTGTGTACGAAGTCAAGCTGGTTCATGTTGGATTTTATGGACTCTGGAATGAGTAACGTGATACAAATCTATAGATAAACTAATCTGCTGGTATTTATAACCAGTGAGCAATTGCCTCACCCAGTTGCAAGTTTTGAGTTGTGACAGTTACAGTAGAAAGTGGCTTTACTACAGATCTGAGCTGTTTGCGAACATCTATGATGGGCTACATTTCTAAGGGAATATTTGATCTACCTTAAAGGAAACATCAATCATGTCTTTGGCCATTCTTACTGATAGGGAGTAATTATTCTTCTTGGTCAAGTCATAAAATACTTGGAATTCTGAGCCCAGTGAAGTAAATAGAAAGATAAAATCATCTGTTCTCATCCTACATTATCTTATCATTTACACATAAAAAACAGTGAAATATAGAATGTTTTCAGGCCTGTTCCTGTTCTGAAGGTCAGTGGGTCTCCACAGGACAACAGGGACTCGTCACACAGAATCAATTACAGGATTAGGTAATCCCCTGAAATGGGACTGAAAAGTGATTTTGTGTAACAGAAGTTGCTATATATAATATATAAATAGATAACATTAAGTGTCTTGTCATCTTGTGATTATATGCCATGAAAACAGATTCGTTACTAATACATCTTCTCATCTGTCTATGCCTGAAAAAGGCAGCACATTTTACTAGTAGTGAGGAACAGTGTAGGTAAACATTGTGGATGGGGAATCTCTACTGACTAGCAGTATGACAAATGAAATTTTGGAAATTAAAATTGTAGGCTGTGAGGAAGATCACCTATTAATCTTAGAAGTGTGCCATTAAATCTAATTACAGTATTTTGTTGATATTACTTTAGATGTTTTGAATTAATTCCCCATCAAAAGATAGGTGCTGTAATATACCAAACTGAAAAGCTAATCTTGGTACAGAAAACGGAGGGGTTTTGCTTTCAATCATTCCTGTAGACATGGAAAGTGCTGAGGGGAGTTAGCAACACCTACCACTCTGTACCTGGACCCGAAGGGCAAATGGCAATGCCTTCAGCTTGGCTTTGCTGTTCCCAGCTCTCTGCTCTGTACAGCTGTCCCTCACTGGGATTATTTTACGAGATTATTCTTTTGCAAGGACCAGGAATTAATCATGTTTTACTATTGCAATGATCTTTGCAGGAAAGTGCCATGGCCAAAACCACTGGCTTGAAAGAGTTGGTCTTTCAAAGTTAAGCCTGATGGGGAGCTTACAGGCAGGAAAGACCAGTTTTACAAGACTGTGCCCAGTTATGTTTATTGCTTGAATCCCTTTTATTAGCTTTGACATACAGTCATCCAGATTTCACTCTAAGCACATTTCATCCAGATTTCACTCCAGGCACATTTCAAGTTGTAAAATACACAGGACAACACATTACAAACATGATATCTATGTTTCTTCTGTCTTTGCTGACACAGGGTTCTCTCTGCCAGCCCCACAGCTTCAGCAGAGGAGGAATTTCTGCCTTTCCATTGCCTCAGGTTAATCTGCACAGGATCGTGCAGGATCCCTGCTGGCTGACCCATGCAGTACGCTGAAAAAGCTTAAAAAAAATTATTTGGTTTCCAATTATTTTTATTCATTACTGGCACACCTCCTCTACCTCCCTAGAAGTAGATGAGGGAATTAGAGAGCCAACATACTGAATTTCAGCTGGACCTTTACCTAAGAACTGAGAGCAGCTATTAGATGTATCACTTAAATATTCAATACAGGCCTAGTGTTCTGTATGCTTCTCAAGGCAAACTGATGTTATATGATCTCGGGTGGTCATGAATAACAGTGTGTACCCATTTCTTATACCAGCTGGAAAGATAAATGACAGGAATGAAAGCACATGCACATGCTGACCCTATACAGAGCCAGGACAAAGTTGCTAAGTTGGGATGCACAGCCCATCAGTGTTAGCAAAAAAGTGTCACTACACCTTCAAGTGACAGGCATACAGCCTGAGATTTCTACACATCCCTCTAAATGAGGAGGCAGACTAGAATGATGTAAAAAAGAGAACAATGATGTTGCTAATGGTTGGACTCGATGTTAAAGGTCTTTTATAACCAAAATGATTCTATGTTAAAGTGAATTCTTGACAGTCAGAAATACTTTAAATACGGTACCCAACACAGTACCCAAGAAGATGCTATTAAAAAGCATTGGAACTGTTTTTTGTCCTCCTATATTTTACAAATGGTAATTGCTTAAAAGCACTTCCTATAATTTTCTGACAAATGTCAAGGGTAAAAAGGGGGGTTTCCCATCATTTGGAAAATATGGGAAAATTATCTTCTTTCCTTTGAGCATTATAAAGAACTACACTTATGTGATACCTTGGGTACTATTTACAGGGATAAATTTATGATGTCTTTTCTTAAATTTACCCCTCTTTAAACAATACATGACTTATAACCAATTATTTGCCTGTATCAACACAGCACAGGCTTATATTAGCAATTTGCTATTTTTAGCCATATTGGTGTAAATCATGAGCGACAACGTTCTGAAATGTCTCACTTCTGACTTGTGTTGATACTGCTACAAGCTCAGGACTCAAAGAAGGAAAATGGTTGGCTCAGTTTTATTGCTTTGCCAGCCAAACACTGGGATTTTCACCTATATTCCCCCAGGCAAAAAGGTTTAGGGTGATTGAACAGGGATGTGATTTAAATGCACTCCAGGAAGATTAAAGATCCATCTTCTTGGGATCTAAACCATTGGGAAGAGGGGTGAATGAGTGGCTACAAGTAGGGCAATACCTATAGTAAGGGTTCATGGAGACTGGATGCTAAAGCCAGCAGGAATGGTCAGCATCCGTCCACCAGAGGTGAGCATCAGGAAACTTGTAACTCTGCATTGTGCAGGCTAACCCTGCAACACCATAACGAGCTATCAGTTTCAGCTTATGTGGCTTTAACCCTGTTCTGGTGATGAGCTGTGAGGCATTATAGCTTGATCTTCCTATTCTCTACATTTATGTTCTTAAAAATCCAAAGGAGAGAATTCTTCACCAATCGATAGAGATAAAAACCCTGTTTTTCTTGGAAATTGTTCTACATTTATTCATGTGTTATACATGCCTGCCCTGCCCTGGGCAATGGCTCCCAGGATATTGAGAAGATAAGAAGACACATAAAACCAGAGCTGTAAGAAAATAAATTTCCTAGGTTATTAATATGAACTAATATTATCAGGCAGACAAATGTTTACTCCTGGTATGGGAGCATTACTCACTGAATAGCACCTTAAATTTTCCAACTAATTTTATACACTCATAATAAATAAATTCTACTCTCTTTTATTATCAAACTTAATTACAGTCAAGGTAAGTCATAACATCCGCACTTTGCAATTTAGATTTAAGGACAGAGAATATAAAAACTGCATGTCTACTTCATCAGGAATTATGTATCAATCCATATTAGATTACGTACCAATTCCTCTATACAATGCCTTGCAGTAGGCAGATACCTGTATGCACTGGCAAAAGAGAGAACAGAGGAAGAAAATATTTAGCTAAAATAAAATGACTCTTAGGATATAGCATCATCACTTCTTGGCACTGCTGTGATTTGACCATCCTACTGTAACTGATGTTTGGTGTTTTTATTGGAAATGACACAGCTTAAATGAACATGTCCTCAAAATGTAAGTTTCGTATTTCATTCAGCAACCATTGTGTCCGTGCATTTGCATGCTGAGTCACTGATTGAGTTCTGGCTCAGGCAGGGGTAAACCATCAATGCCATTTCCCTCAGTAGTCGGTATTTCCTAGGGATGTGCCATTTGAGCTAACTTTCCCGGGCTACCATGCTCTGAAGGTGGTTTCCCAAGCTTGCAAACTGCCCTGCACCGTGAGCACTTGTACTTCCTTACCAAATCACCATGTGGCTGAAGTGGCAATTTTAATCAACACACCTACTTGCTGAAATCAGTTCAGCTTTGGTTATAAACCCAGTGGAGGCATTCAAGCAGAATGAAATGTCTGGTTTAAACACATATTAGTTTAGTATTATCCATATTTTAATGAATAAAAAACTTAGTATGTTGTTCTAACAGACAGTGGTTCTATTATCAGTATGTAAATTTTTAATATTTTGTTTACATTTTGAAAT
Organism: Climacteris rufus; assembly: GCA_013398175.1. Classification (NCBI taxonomy): domain Eukaryota; kingdom Metazoa; phylum Chordata; class Aves; order Passeriformes; family Climacteridae; genus Climacteris; species Climacteris rufus. The sequence continues at coordinate 846,300 of VZRZ01006012.1, read as the reverse complement.
TCATGCACAAGTGTTGCTCAAGTCTGTGAAACACTTAGAGGGTGAAAAGCTCTTTAGACAGCAGGAATAATCCATACACTGTACCCATGAGATAGGGTGCTTAAGTGCTCCCTTAGACACAGGGATGGTTTCATTGAAGCCAGAGCTGGTCTGCAGGCATTCCTGGCTCTTGGGCTGACACTCAGTCCATTTTATTCTGCCTCTGTACTTTCAGATTCTGCTGATGTGTTTCTTTTGCAAATCAATCATTCTATGGGTAATTAACATTTAAAAGCCAGGTTTCTTTTAATTCCATTAGTATATTTGTGACAAGAAATGTGTTGGCAGAATCCAAAGGTTAAGAGTTACAATGAAGAACAAGTTTTAGGATAAATGAAAGTTAAGGCCTAAAATAGCCTGACAATACCCCATTAATCTGCACACTATTGACACAATAGTGGTTTGTTGTGTCAATGAGGATTTAAGAAGCTTTGTAGCACATGTTACTGATAGTTTATCATATCAATAGGAGCCTGCATATATTTGTGTTTAAAAACCTGTGGCTGTGTAATTCCCTGACTGCACACATATTGTAAGTGCACATACTTTAAATCCTTACATAAAGTGGTTTCTAGCCATGCAGCAAATTTTGAAATGATAATAAACTACCATATTTAAGTGTAGACACAAGATATTAGTCTTGGCTATACCAAAATCCTCTAAAATGCTGCACTTCTAGCTGAAACCATTTGCCCTACAGGAATGCGATCCGATTCTCAGCATTGTGTCACCTGCCTAATTGAAGCAGAAGGAGATTTAAACCATATTAATCTTTCATCCTGATATATGGAAACCTTGAGTCAGCTTGTGGCTGAAAGGTATAGCAGGGAAAAAGGTCCCTTCCCACAAGCCACCGTTCTCAGAGCAGGGGGGAGTGCGCAGCCACAGCCCAAGCAGTGCCAAGGGCTGTGCATCTGATGCCCCCCACTGTAGGGATAACCGAGCAACACTGAGGAGTAATTTCTACATGGCGGTCACAAAAGGGATGTATTAAATGAAAATATGAGTGGCTTTTCCAGTACTGCAATTTTTCTGGCTGGCACTACCATCAGGAGCTTCAGAAGCCAAGGAGCAAATCCCGTATTTCTAATGCCCTGGTGTGGGTGTGGGTAGCCTGCACCAAGGTACCCACCCATACCCACCATAAATCCACACAACAGTGGGTCTGCTCTCAGTGTCTGACTTCCAGTGCAAAGGCCACATTCGTTTCTGTGAAACGAATCCTTCTTTTTGAGGCACTTTCAGCTTTTTTTCCTCAGGTTGCAATTCAATTCCTAATCAAGCAAGTAGTCTCTATCACAGCATTTTCATGCACTGTGCAAATTTTGATGCTTTTCAGATTAGGGCTGTTCATCAGAAAAAGCAAATAATGTCCTTACACCTTTAACCAGGCAGCAGCTCCTGGGGTGCCACATAGCTGTGCTGTGTTCGCTGTGAGGAAGCCCATAATGATCTCGCCTTTAGCCTGTCACCACTAGGAAACATCAGAGAGAGACAGCCAAGGGACTGAGTTGCCAAAAACGTCCTATTCCCATGGCTGGGAGATTTTGTTGGCACCATCTCTAAAGAGAATTTACTATGGGCCAAATCCTGGCGCCCTTGCTTAGATGAATCAGTTCTCAAGAGGCAATGCTCCCGCTGCGAGTGGTGCGTGTGTAAAAACCTGCCAGATCAGCCCAAAATACTGCTTGGGAGTATCAAGTGCTTGTCTTCCAGAGGGGCAGGAGCACTGTGGGGAGTGACCAGCCCAAGGCTTTGCTGTGGAGACAGTGCTCAGCTAAGGGGCCAGAATCTGGGAACTGCGTATGAATGAAGGACGTATTCCCCAGCAAAAAGCTCTAAACTACTTTTACTCAGAATTTTTCTTATGTCCAACAAAACAAACACAGATTATACATTTTGGCGAGTAATCCTTTTTTTTCTCCCTTGCAGGGGCATCCAAAATATTCCATGGTACTTTAAGCCTTAATTAATTTATCTTTTATGTGAAGAAAAATGAATTAGTGACAGCTATTTCCTGGACTTCATTTCTGGGATTAAACTCTTTGTTTCTGGAATATCTGAGGGGATTTTGGACAGGCATTTAAAAAGATGTCATTTCAAGGACATCCCCCTCAGCACCACACGCGAAGTACTCGTCTGCAAAATCGAGTCTCATTAAGCCTGCAAAATTGCATTGCTCGCAATGACTTTTTCCTTCCGAGTAGAAATGACAATTTCTGTCTTAAGAAGCGAAGGTGGCGTCGGCGATGAACAAAACGCCTTCTCGATGGCTTCGCCGCAGCTGTTTACCTCGGCGGCCCGGGGGCGGGAGGGGCGGGGGGCAGGTTTGCCGAGGTGGGTTGGGAGGGGTAAAACTACGGGCGAAGTTTGCCGGAGCCCCGCGCGTCCTGCCGGGGCCGGTGTCGGGGCGGCGCCCGGCGCTGCCCGCGGC